>PVJO010012670.1:0-28453 GCA_004026905.1 Hystrix cristata | reverse complement strand
AGAGTGTTAAACTCTTATGATGGTGCTCACATATAATCCCATCACTTGGGAGGCGGAGACAGGAGGATCTCTGTGAGTTCCAGGTCAGCTTTAACTACATAGTGAGTTCAAGGCCAGCCTGAATTACAGAGTGAGACCCTGTCCCAAAAAAACCAAACCAAAACAAAACAAAAAAACAAAAAAATGAAGTCCTATTGAGATGTGCAAGTTGCTGAATGCCACCTTCTCTTTGCTGTCCAAAATATACCCATATTGTTATGGTTTGTGTCTAGATGTTCTCCCAAAGCCTCATGTGGTCATAGGTGGGGCTGGATCTAGAGTGTGTGATTACTAAATTAGTCCACTTATTGGTTTGGCATCATTCTGCTGGGATCAAGGATGTGATACTAGGATTAAGGGTGCTGGGATGAGGGTGGGAGTACTACTCACTCTAAAGCCAGGTAGCCTGGATAAAATATAAGGGACAGAAAGAGGCTTGCTTATCCCTCCTTTTGCTCCCTTGCTTACCTTTCTGCCTTCTGCATGTCTGCCATGCCACCCTGCCTTGGATCCAGCCGATTGTGGATGGAACCTCTACACACTGTGAGTCAGATAAACCTTTCCTTCCTTATCTTTGGGTGACGGGTATTTTGTCTCAGCAACGAGAGAAAAGTAACTAAAACACATATATACACTAGTCACATAAGATGTGTATATGCACATATTCAATCTATTTTTCATATATTCCCAAAATAACTAGATTTTTCTTCTTTTCTGAAAGCCACTAATAATTCTGAAGCCTAGAAATATTTCCAGGGCCAATATTTTCCATCAGGATTGGCAACCATCATCTGTAGAGGACCAGAGCATAAGTATTGGAGGTTTACAGGACACATGGTTACTGTTGCGACTGGCCCAACTTTGTCACAGATAACATAGAAGAGAAAGGGTGTGGCTATGTTCCAATAAAACTTTATTTACAGAGCCAGGCGGCTGGCCAGATGTGGCGTGGGATGAAGTTTGTTGTAGAATCTGTAGCAGCACTGTCAGTAGACCATTGTGCAGGCCACGTATGCAACTGCAGGAAGAGCAGGGTCCTCAGAGTTAACTCCTGCATTTGGTAGAGCTAGGTCCCCCGATACAGGAGACAGCATCCAGGCTGAGCATCAGAATGATGTAGGAGGTGGCCAGGGTGCAGTGAATCGTTTACTGCAGGTACCTTGGGGTGGTACTAGGACACTGGAGATTTTACACTGCTGCTGGATCAAGACTTACCTGAAGCAAGGTCTATCTCTGGGCTTTTTAATTTTTGGGGTACTGGGAATTGAACTCAGGTCCTCCACACTAAGCTACAGCTATCCCCAGGCCTTTTATTTTAAGACAGAGTCTTGCTAAATTGCCCAGGCTGGCCTTGAACTTGTGATCCTCCTGCCTCAGCCTTGTGAGTAGCTAGGATTACAGATATGCATTACTCTGCCCAACCTACCTCTGGACTTTTAAGTCACATGCACCAATACATCCCCTAATCAGTATTTAAATCTGTTTCAGCGGGGATTTCTAGGTCTTGTACTGGAAAGCAGTTTTGACTGTTCCAGGAATTAGACAGATTAATTACCCTAGCAATTCTGAGACTTGATATTGGCAGAGTTTCAGAGATCCCCATTTAAAATGCTTCTCAGGCTGGGGCTGTAGCTCAAGGGTAGAGCACTTGCCTAGAATGTGCCAGACCCTGGGTTCCATCCCTAGCACTGCCAAAACAAAAAGGAGAGAGAGAGAGAGAGAGAGAGAGAGAAGAGAGAGAGAGAGAAAGGTGTGCTCCCAAACCAACTTCTCCCCTCATTGCCACGGACTGTTGGTGAGTCTGTCTTGGATTCTCCTGGAGGTCAGTGAGCTGTCAGAGGAGCTGCGATCGTGACCACCTGATGTTTCTCGAGGATTTTTGGAGTCGCCCAGCCCCAGTCCTGCATGAAAAAGGCCTCGCGTTTTGGCTGCTTGCTTTTTCAGCAACCTCTGTAATTCTCTCTACTTCTCTTCCTGGTAGTTTATGGCATAAAATAAAACAACAACAGTCATCACAACACATTTCCTTTTCTTCCTGCCTTTCCAGAAGAAACCTAAGTGCTCGTATTATTTTCCACTTTTAATCATTGCTTGACAGAGATGGAAAGTTAAGTCATGTATTTGCTTTTGTGTTTTATAACTCTTTTCTCTATTTTGGAAAAAAAAAAGAAATAGTTCAATGGATAAAATGTGGGTTTACACCAAACCCCAAACATCACGAGCATTAATGACAACCATGTGTTTCTCCTGAGAATAGGCACCTCATTTGTTGCAGGAGAAAATTCGGTGTTGCTCAACTTGTGCACAGAGCGAGCAAGAGATCCAAAGACGTTGGGGGATGGATAGCTGTTTCCAGGTATCTCAAAGTAAAAAAAACCTTTGGTGAGGACAGTGCTGGGGATGGAACTCAGGCCCTTGCACTTGCCAGGCAAGTGCTCCACCACTGAGCTAAATCCCTAGTTAGAAAACATGTGTCTCTGGGCTGGAAGGCTGTAGATGCCTGCTGGCACAGCTGGCCACCTCTGTCTGCACTGTCCACAAGATGACGAGGCCAGCTTGTGATTTCCTGAGCAACAGCCAAGAAGAAGAGCTAGAAATAGGTGGGCAGCAGCAAGATGGTGCACAGAGGCCCACCTCAGCCCCTCCCTCAGGGCCTTCTCTTTCTCTGCTGAGATGAGAGCAGCCCTTGTGTGGCCCCTGCCTGGGCAGTGACCCCCTAACACAAATCCTTCCCCTTCTGTTTCCAGAAGCCTCCAGTGGGCTGGGAGTAGTAGAGGAATGAATTTAGAAACCCACTCAGTTCCAGGGCCCAGGACTTGGAACCACGAAGTCATGATTTTCTACCAGCTCTGCCAGTACAGACTTAGCTTGGCGCATGCTCATTTAGTGCCTGCTTGGGGCTAGAATCAGAGCTGGCTTTGGAAGCCCCCCCAGCCCCAAACTGTATAGTGGGTAGGAACTGTTGCTTGCTGACAAACTGGTGTGCAAAGAGCCATGCTTTGTATTTTCCTGAAACTAAAATGACCTTGGCTCTGGAGCCTGTTTCTCCCGATGGCGGAAACGCCAATTCCATCTGACTCCGGTGCAGCCAGTAGTCCCTACAGGGAGATGTGAGTGTCTCTCACACCCACCTGCTCCTTCCCTCTCTCCAGGGGTGGTTAGGGGCTGACTTCCAGTCCAGGCATGAAGGAGGGTCCCAAATGTCCCTGCTAGTACTCAGGGGCTTCGGTCCAGCCGCATCTCTGCAGCTGCACACCCAACCCCTCCCGAATTTAGCAGCCTAAAGTGAGCGCAATATTTATTTTCCCTAATAAATCTGTGATTTGAGCAGGGCTTGGCAGGGACTGCTATCTCTGTCTCCTTGTGTCAGCTGAGGTGGCTCGAAGGCTGGGGGCTGGGAATCATCTGAGGGCTCTCACCGCAGTTGACGGTCCTGTCATCTGTGACCTCATCTGGGGGTGTCGGCTGGAACCCATGGCCTCTCCTTGTGGCCTGGGCTTCCTCAGAGCATAGCACAGCAGCTGGATCTTAATGTGCGGTGGAGGGGGAGAAAGAGAAAGAGGGAGTTAATTTGCCTCTCACGAAATTAAGTGGTGTCATTTTCCTCACACTCCACTTGTCAAAATGGTCACAAATGGTCACAAAAACCTGTCTGGTTTTAAGAGGACAGAGAAATACATTTCACCTCCTAATGCAGGAAAGTTCTGGAAGTGTATGTAGGATCATAAACAGTGTTGAGGCCACTTTCAGAGCACAATGTGCTGCAGCCTCTCTCCTCTACCCACTTACATAATGCTGACCTTCTCAGATCTGTGATGGCCACTGGTCCATTCAGTCACCTCTGGTTTCCTTGCGGCTGCCCAGAGGCCTCTTGGTTTTCCAGCCTCACAGTCACTCTGTGCCCATCTTGGGGATTAGAGCTTGTGAATGCTGTGAGGCTACCCTCAGTCCCATTGGCTTCAAGGCCTCCTTGGCCGGAGCTGCTCTGTGGTTCTGACGCCATGTTGGATGTGAGGCTTCTCTCCGTCGGTCACCGTGGGCCTTCCACCCTTCTGCTGGAGCTCGGGCTTCCCGTTCCCATCACAGCTGGCAGAAAAGGAGTAGAACAATGGAGGACAGACTGCTCCCAGGGGGAACACTTGTTGTAAACTCTACATACCCCTTCATTTTACACTTTTTAATTTTTAATCATTTATTTGCTTTGCTGGACTGGGGATGGAACCCAGGAATCTGTGTATGCTGGGCAAGCGCTTTACCACTGAGCTATACCCCCAGCCCATTTTATACCTTATTCACCAGAACTTTGTCATACGGCCACATCTCACTGGGAAATGCAGACCGTATTCTGGCGAACCATGTGCTCAGTGAAAACTTGGAAGTTATCTAGGATTTTTAGGGCAAGCTTTCATCTGGACCACAAGAGACAACATTTAACCTGTGTGTTTCAAGGAGAGTTCGAGCTAGTAATGACGGAACCTGTGGAAGAGTATTTTAGGCCAAGGGGACAGCAAAAACAAGGTCCCAGAGGCAAGAGAGAGAATAGCCTAGTCGAGGAATGTTACAGGTATATACAATTGTGGAAGTGGGAGCGGGTGGGTAGGAGATGCTGAATAAAACTAGGCAAAACCCGGATGAGGCCAAGGCTGTGGCTAAGACAAGGGCTTTGGAGTTGAGTCTAAAACCTGTTTCGTTTTTTCTGATGCCAGGGATGGAACTCAGGACCTTGTGCTTGCAAGGCAAGCACTCTAACCACTGAGCTAAATCCCCAGCTCTAGAACCTGTTTCCCAATAGACTCTTCATTGTCCACAGTCTGCAACAATCAGAAATGATTTCTTTGGTCCATTCAACTCAAAGATTTATCGAGTGTCTACTCATGACAGGAAAACAGAAGGCTTTGCGGGGTGGTAGGAATAGCTTGCTATTTAGAGTGTGAGCACTTATTTTTATCTTTTTACTACAACGGTTTATTTGTAGCTGGGCACAGTGGTGCCTGCTTGTAGTCCCTGCATGTGGTAAGCTGAGACAGGAGAATCGTGAGTTTAAGGCCAGTCTGGGCAAAATGGTGAGACCTCATGTCTAAATAAAATAAATAAAACACAATAAAAATAAGTGTACCATTAGATATAAAACAGGCTCCAAGACAATACTTTTTTCTAGGTGTAGGTAGCAAAAGACGTTACGGCAGGGCAAAGTCTGGCTATTTAAATAGTGATGATATTAAGGGTCACCTTGAGATCAGGCACAAAGAACAGCTCACTTCATGCCAGATGTAATTCCCCCCAGGTCCAGGAGCCCTTCCTTTCACCAGAGGCTTGGCTATGAGCTCCGTAAGCCTTCTCATCCTGCTTCTTGGGCCGTGTCCTCTCTTCTGTCCATGCACTAACCCAGCATCCCTGGGTCAATTGCTTCACTTCTGGGAACTCCAATTCCTCTCTGGGTGGTGCTAGGAGTTCTAAAGCAAATCAAGCATGTAGAGATTCCTGGTGAACCCTAAGGAGCCATACTAATGCGCCGGTCGTATCATCATCATGTTGGCAACAATTATTTCAGCACTTTTGCTCTGAGCAGTGCTGGGGATGGCTCCCAAGGCTTCCTGCATGCTAGGCCAGCGCTCTGTCACTGAGCTCCGCTCTGCAGTCCCAAAGGTGGTCGATGGAAGGGGAGCGGGTGATACAGGGAAGGACCCAGTAGGGAGAGCACTGAGGCCAGGAGCCCCGAGGGTCACAGAGCACTGGGCCTGAGAGAGGGAAGACAGGAGACTGCACAGAAGACAGCCTGAAACAGGCCTCTGATTTCACCAACAGCTGTGGTCAGCAGTTTCCTCTTTTTTCAGTACTGAGGATTGAGCGCAGGCCTCATTCATGCTAAGCAAGTGCTCTGATGCCGAGCCACATCCCCACACCTTTTATTTATTTATTTATTTAGAGACAGGGTCTCGCTATGTAGTTCAGGCTGGCCTTGAACTCTATAACTCACTATGTAGTCTAGACTGGCCTCGAACTCGCAGTGATCCTCCTGCCTCAGCTTCTGCCCAATGCCTAACCTGGTCTTTTTTGGGAGGAGAGGTGCTGGGGATTGAACTCGTGGCTTTGTTCTTGCTCAGCAGCTCTCTACCAATCCATCCTCAGTGGCATGATTACTCACGGTGCAAGATCAGTGGAGGCTGCAGTCAGGCTTTGGAGTAACAAGCCAGATTCTCAAGACTCCCAACAGTAGGCCAAGGGCCCTGGGACTCTAGCGCTCCGACAGCTGCCTTCCACCTTCTCACAGTTCAAGCGCAAGCAACACAAACAGCTCGAGACCACAGGCAAGTCTTGGGACCACAATCGAGTCCCATCACTTTCCAGCCTCACTTTCCTTCTTTGTCACTTCAGATTTCCAAAGAGAGCAGGTGGTGAACAAAGACGAAGAGACCTAGGTGAGGGATGCTGAAGCGGGAAGGTCACAAGCTGGAGGTCAGCCCAGGCAACTTAGTTACTCAGCAAGACCCTGCCTCAGAAAGAACCAAAAAGTGCTGCGATTGTAGCTCAGCAAGAAGATCCTGGATTCATTCCCCAGCACTGAAAAAAAAAGTCATATACTGGCCAGCCTAGATTACAGAAGTGGGACCCTGTCTCAAAACAAAAACAAAGACAAAATAAAAAAAAGATTGCTACTTTGGTTGGGGACCATTCCCTCCTCTCTGGTGGTTGATAGCTCCTCCTCACTCTGCTTTAGAAAGCAAGCTCACAAAAAGAAAGTTTGTGCTTTCTTCTCGCTAAGACAGAATACCTGACACCCACAAGTTAAAGGAGGAAAGGTTCATTTAGCATACAGTTTGTAGGGGTTTCAGTTCATAGCCGGCTGGCTCCAGGGCAGAGGGACCTCACAGAGGGAGGCCGAGAGCACAGAAGGGAGGAGGAGGGAGCTAGATCCCTCCAGGCGGCGCCCCAGCGAGCCACCTCATCCCGCCAGGCTTCACCTCCCACAGCACATTTAGCTATAAACCATGAGTGGGCTAAGCCACTGAGGAGTACCATGTCCATAGCCTCATGGTCCAATCACCTCCTCAAAGCCCACCTATGAGTGCATGAGGCTTTGGGGGACATCTAGATACAAACCAGAACACGAGGCTTCCAGCTCCTTTGGGCTGGATTGTGGACAATATTAACTAGTGCCTACTGAGAGCCTAGATGGCCCTTAAGCGGCGACAGTGCCAAGGAGGCAGACCTGTCCTGTCCTAGCACAGGAGGCACATGAGGCCACCCCAGCGAGCCCATGGTGGGAGGCTAGTAGCACCGGGGTAAAGAATGTGTGTCCTGGAGCCACTCGCCCTGGCTCGAGCAGGCCACCTAGCCTGTGCCTCGCTTCCAGGGCCCCCACTCTGGGTGCTGAGGATGGGACCCCGGGCCTAGTGCACGCTAGGCAAGTGCTCTACCCCTGAGCCACACCCCATCCTTACCCTTATTTTCTTACTCTGAGATACCGAGGGAATTGTACCCACCGTCGGAGGCAGTGGTGCTGATTAAGGAAATGAGCCCTGATGAGGGTGATGCTGGTGGAAGTTGGCTGCTTGGTGTTCACGTGCCTGGTGCCCCTGCACCTCTAGTCCACATGTGCCGTGCCTGCCCTTTCAGCCCCATCTATGAGCCCCCAGCAGGTACCAGGCTCTGTGCTCGGTTCTGCAAATTCCGCAGCAGCACCACAGGTGGGGTACCTGAGCACGCCTGTGATGACCGCTTGTTCCCGGCAGAGGCCCAGCCAAGGTGGAGCCTGCGGTGGAGAGAGTGCGGCTTGCTGGAGCCCAGAGAGGGAGGATGTGGTCTGAGGCTGGAGCAGAGTTCAGACCCCGGGAGATGGAGCGTTAGGTGGAGGCTGAGGGGAAATGTCAAATATCAGTGATTCAGGCCAAGCAGATGAGGCATGTGGACATGTAGGGTGTGAGAATCACTAACAAAGTTTCTTTTTTTTTGGTGGTGGTGGCACTGGGGATGGAGCCTAAGACTGCTCTACCACTGAGCTACATCCCCAGCCCTTTTTATTTTAATTAAAAAAAATACTTTTTTGAGACAGGTTCTCACTGTGTAGTCCAGGCTGGTCCTGAACTCACTATGTAGCCCAGACTGGCCTCTAACTCATGGAGATCCTCCTGCCTTAGCCTCCCAAGTGCTGGGATTACAGGCATGCGCCACCACACCTGGCAGCAGCCCTTTTTATTTTGAGAGAGGGTCTTGATATGTAGCCCAGGCTAACCTCCAACTTGGGATCATCCTGTCTCAGCATCCTGTGTAGCTGGGAACAAAAGCATGCGCCACCTCACCCTGCTAGACACCTCCTTTGGACCCGCCTTGCCCCCTGCCCCTTGACAGGTGGAGAGATCTGGGGCTCCCTGCAGGACCAGGCGACCCTTTCTGGCAGGAGGCACGGTCACTGCTGCCATGCACTGGGACGAGCTCAGAGAGAGAAAGGGCAGTGAAGGCCAGGTCTTGCCACGCAGCCTCTTCAGGTGGCCTGCGAGCGCAGAGGACACGCAAGAGCCAGAGCAGCTCCCTGCAGCAACAAGGAAGAGGGCAGGGCTGTCATGTGCTGAGGTCATTGACTAGACCGCACTCCAAGAGGGGAAGCTGAGGTTAGTGCTGAGGAGAGACCTGGTTGTCAGGGTAGTCTTCCATTTGGATTTCGATCTGAATTTTTCAAGATGGAGTCTCTGTGTGTTTTCCAGGCTGGGTTTGAACTCCTGGGCTCCAGCGATCCTCCTGTCTCAGTCTTTTGAGTAGTTGGGACTACAGGTCCAAGCCACCACACCTGGCTCACTTAGAGGGTTTCAGATGAAATACCTCAACCGATGAATTTGAAGCTGCTTAGGCCAGGGAGGCAGGAGCGGCCCAAGGTTTGGGACAGGTGTGGCTCACACAGGCTTGTTTCTGGTCCCCAAGACCAGATGTGTGCTTCAGCCACTTCCAGCACCCCATGCTTGGTTGTTCAGTCTCCTATCATGCATTTATTGGGCACTGATTGTACTAAAAAAGTGTTTCCAGTAGTGTGACCTTAGAGGCTGTATTGACTTCCCGGAGTCCTTTGCTTCAGTGCTGAAATGGGCTTAATAATGTCCTCCTCCCAGGCAAACGGGCAGTCAGATAACTAACTTGCATAAAGCAGCCAGTGGTTGAGGTGATGGCAACAGGTGACTGGCTGCAAGGCACAGAGGATCCAACATAAAGTGGAGGAGAACAAAAGAACCTCCGGGACAAGAGAGTTCCTGGGGAGGTCTAGCAAAGGTGGGGCATCCCAGCTCTGCTCCACTGTCTTTAGCTTAGTGGCCGTGACTCTCCTCATGGACTAGAGACACTGCAGTGGCTCCAAGGCATCGCATGGATCATCCTTCCTCCTCTGTGTGGACTGGACCTGAGGGCTCTTAGGCTAGGGCTGGCCCATGTGGCCACAGCCAGTCATCTGTAAGGGACACAGGTCGCCTTGGCTGCTTAGACCAAACATCCAAGAGTGATCCAGCCCTAGGGCTTGGGAGGATTCTTGTTAAATTTCCCAGGCTGGCTTTAAACTTGCAATCCTCCTGCCCCAGCCTCCTGAGAAGCTGGGATTACAGGCATATGCCAGTGCACCTGACAAATTTCCTTCCTCCATACACCGGGCAAATGCTGTCCCCCTGAGCTGTGTCTCTAGCCTGTTCCTCCAGATATCCTGTGGTTAGCTTGGGCCTGCAATCCCAGGAAGGAAGCTAGCACACCTCAGTGTTGACCGCAGTTATTTACCTTCCTACCTACTTACCTTCGTATTCCTGACTCTGGGTCATGAAGAGGGAGAGTATGCCCACTAATGAGAGGATAGAAAACCCTTGCTGGCAGAAAGCCTGTTGAGATTTATATTCCCCAGCCCCACGTACACACTAGGCCCTTTATTAACCTTCATTATCGATGATGATGACATTATATATACATTACAGCAAACACCGTGAAGCAGTAGCATTCATACGGGCTTCTCTGTTTTTGACAGCTGAAAGGGGCCATAGGAAATGTCATAGAGTCTAATTTGGGAGGTGGTACTTACAGTGAGATTCTAAACTTCATTTTATTTATTTTTTTTGAGACATGGTCTCACTATGTAGTTGAGGCTGGCCTTGAACTCACTATGTAGCCCAGGTTGGCCTCAAACTTGCCGCAATCCTCCTGCCTCAGCCTCCTGAGTACTGGGATTACAGGCGTGTGCCACCACTGCTGACAGACTCTGAACTTCATTAAGGGAGAAAGATCAAGGAGGCAGGTACTACACAGAAATAAAACCGTGTCGTCGGTTGAGAGGAAGTTAGGAGAAAAAAATAACCAACGTCCATCTAAGGGATATATGCAGGCATCACCTTTTTTTCTTTTGTTGAACTTTCACTTCCTGCTTTGCCAAAGTGCTATACACGGAGAGTTCTTGCGGTAGAGAAAACCCCTCTGCCTTCTGGTTAATCGAACAAATCAATAGTGGCACCCAGTGGCTAGAAGGGTTAATTGGGGACCGGCGATCTCTCTTCGAAATTAAACCGTGTAGCGGGGCGGCTGAAGGCAGTGTCCACGGGCGCCCAGGCCCCCGGCAGCTTCGCTTCCTTCCTTTTCCGGTCAGCCGCGGCCCCCTGGGCGTGCCCTGTGCTCCGGGGATGGCTGCCGCTTACTCATCCCGCGTCCTCTGGAAGACAGGACGTGTGCCGGGGTGCTGACGTCTGGTCCTGAACCCATCTCAGCCAGGGAAAGCGGAACCCGCTGCCCATTCACAGGATGGGCGAGGGCACCTGGAAACGCCCAGGCCTGGCTTTCGAGTTTGCCTGCATCATTCCGGCGCAGCGCCGTAGAGCAAACTTGTGACTTAGGCCAGGCCACTAATTAGTCCCCAGGCTTTGCAAGACTCTAAATCCTATTTATAAGCTGTGTGGACTATGCCTCTGACTCAGAAGGAACGGTAGGCCAGGTTGCACACTGACACAGGGAATGAATTGTTTCCTGTTCCTAACAAGCTGGAAGATCCCTGTGGCAGAAGCAGTTAATTCCTAAATAGCTGCCCACAACCTCTGGCATTTATAAGTAATACGATTTTAGCTGGGCACATGGCCTCCTGGGAAAAAACAGCTACATTTTCCAGCCTCTTCTGCACTAGGTGGGGCTATGTGATGAAGTCCTGGCCAAAGGAATGTAAGTAAAAGTCTTGCATGCAACTTCTGGGAAATGGGAAGTGTTCTTAAAGGGCGTGGTCTTGCCTGTCTTTCCCTGGTTTTTCCAACATTTGCTTGGAATCTAATACCTATGGCTGGAGTTTGGGAAGCCATTTTGGACTATGAGGTGGCAAAGAATTGCCAAATACCAAGACAGAAGAAACATAGGTCCCTGAGTGCCATATAAATTCTGGACACATATGGACACAGCTTCTCCCTGAGCACTTTGCCACTCAGAATGTGGCCTTGGATCAACAAAGACAGGAACACTGAGGAACTTTTTAAAAAGACAAATACTTAGGCCCCATCCCATGCCCACTGAATCAGGAACTCTGAAAATGGCTCCCATCTCTCTGTTTTGACTGGCCCACAGTGATTCTGATGAATTTTACAGTTTAAGAACCACTGCTGCTGCTGGGCATGATGGCACACACCTGCAATCCCAGCCTGTTTTAGTTTCTTGTTTTTTTTTTTTTTTTTTTGGTGCTGGAGATCAAACTCAGGGCCTTGTGCGTGCAAGGCAAGCACTCTAACCACTCAGCTAAATCCCCAGCTGTTTGATTTTTTTGACACAGTGTCTCACTATGGCCTTGAACTCATTATGTAGCCCAGGCTGGGTTTGAATTTGTGATTCTCCTGCCTCAGCCTGCCAAGTGCTGGGATTGCAGGCATGAGCCACCATGCCTGGGGGATCCTAGCAGTCTGGGAGGCTGAGACAGAGGATCACAAGTTCAAACCCAGCCTGGGCAGCTTAGTGACTTGGTGAAATCCTGTCTCAAAATAAAAAATACAAAAGGACTGGGGATGTAGCTTAGTGCGAAGGCCCTGGGTTTAATCCCCAGTACCATAAAAGGGAGGGGGGAGAACCACTGCTCTAGACTATTAAAACTATTTTTTGGGGGGGTGCTGGGGATCGAACTCAGGGCCTTGTGCTTGCTAGGCAAGCACTCTAACCACTGAGATAAATCCCCAGCTAAGACTATTTTCCATTAAAATATTTTTCATTGGTTTTTTCTCCCCCAAAATCTATTAAGGAAGAATATTGAGGACTAACATTTCTTTTGTCTTTTCTTCTACTTAGTGTCTCCCACCAAACTGCACAGGAGATATTGGCATCAATAAAGTTATAAAACACATAAATTATGTATCAGTGAAGCCAGGAGCACTTAAAGCAAAAAAATTCAAGATAAGCAAGAGCAAAACTGGTAGCACAAGCTGAAAATGTCCAAGGAGAAAACAAATTATGTCCCCTGGCAGGGCTGATGGTATTTGTCACCTTGACTGGGCCAGGAGGTGGCCAGACTACACCATCTGTTGTCCTGCTTTTTGGGCCTCAGGACTGACCAGAACCACACATCAGCTCTCCTGGTTATACTTGGTGGCTCTAGCTTGGTGGATCTAGCTTGGTGGCTGCAGATCTCAGAATTTTTCAGTCCTGTCATGAATCAATTCCTGATAATCAGTCTCTATATGTTCCTGTGTATGTGTGTGCATGTGCACGCATGCACACACACACACACACACACATTCTGCCATATGCCACGCGCAACAACTTCATGGTCAATGACAGATACCATACATGACGGTGATCCCATGAGATTATATTGCCCGGTGACTGTACGGCTGCCCTAGTACCTGTTTGTGGCCGGGAATGCAGCCCAGGGAGCCCCATGTTGGAATTCTGGTTCCACCACCGGGTAGCTAGGAAGTTGCTTAACCTTTTTCATCTCACTTTTTTCATCTGTGAAACGGGGCTGATAATGCCTTCTTTTCTAAGGTGTCGACGAAATTCTAAGAGATGATGTGCCTGCTGTGGTGGCACACACCTGTCATTTTAGCTACTCCTGAGGCTGAGACAGGAGGATCGCAAGTTGGAGGCCAGCCTGCCTGCTCCATGGTTTGATGCTCAGTAATTGATCGTAGTGACGAAGATGGTGACTATTCGTCTGGTAATGATGACAAATCCAGCTCTGTAGTGGATGAATAAGGGAAGAGAAGACATCTCCTGAGTCTTTTTAGATGAAGGTCTTGGCTGGCACTGCCCCAAAGCCGAGGTAGGAGAGCCCATGATCCTATTCATCTCCTGCCCTGCTTGTCACCACACACCATTATCCACGCAAACAGAAGCTGGGGTGTAAGTTTCCCCAGAGTGACCCCAGGGAGTCATGCCCCCTGCCCTCCTTGTCCTCGTGACATGCCCTCCTATGCTGCCTCGACACTGAATCTATTGTGATCAGTAGGCTCCTGCAGATGTCCTGAAGTGTGGCTTTTGAGGTTGGGTATAAAAGGCGTTGCACGTGGGCGCGGTGGCGCACACCCGTAATTCCAGCACCCTGAGAGGCTGAGGCAGGAAGATTGCAAATTTGAGCCCAACCTGGGCAATTTAGAGAGAACCTATCGCAAAAAAGGGAGGCTGGGGATGTAGCTCAGTGTGAAAGCCTGTGTCCCTCAGCCTGTGTTGGACCGAAACCAAACAAAAAGACCCCACAAGAGGCATCGCAGCTTTTGTCTTGCTCTTTTCCGGTTGCCAGCTTGCTCTGGGGACCCAGCCACTTTATTGGGAGGACACCCCAGAGACCTGTGGGGGCCCATGCCACCTTGCCATCCCTGGAGAGAGTGGCCGATTTCAGCTTTTCCTTCCCACCCAAGCCCTGGACGTCGTGAGCAGAGACAAGCTGTCCTCCACCTACCTTATGAGAATCCCTGAGCTGCAGAAATAGAGGTATTTTTGAATTAGCATTGTTTTAAGCCACTGCATTTTGGGGTGACTGCCTAGGTAGCATTAAGTAGTAGCTTGGGGTGGGCGGGTTCCCTCAGAGTGCCATCTCAGCCAGCTCTGCTCAAGGAGCTTGATGGTAGTCTAAGGAGGGGACATGGCTCAGAGTCTCCAGCCAGACAAAAAGAAGTCATAAAGACCATCTATTCCTCCAGAATGAGCTCCAGTTACCATGGTATTTAGGCCTGCTTTTTTTTTGTGTGTGGGTGTGGAGGGATTTGAGATAGGGTCTTACTGTGCATTTCAGGCTGGCCTTGAACTCACTACATAGCCCAGGCTGGCCTTGAACTTGCAGAGATCCTCCTGCCTCAGGCTCCCGAGTGCTGGGATTACAGACATGTACCACCACACCTGCCTTTTTTTTTTTTTTTTTGAGAGAGTCTCATTGTGTAGTCCAGGCTGAGCTCAAATTTGCAATCCTCTTGCCTCAGTCTTCCAGGTGGTAGGATTACAGGCTTGTGATGCCACATCCAGGTCTACCTTTTTATCTTTTTAAATTCAAGTGTTATATGAGATTCAAGGATACTGTCTAAATAAGAAATCCTGGAGATATTTGAACATTGATTAATAACTAAATTGTAGCCTTGGGAGATCAAAGCCCTAGATTTATGTTTGTATCAGTCACGATTATATTTGATCGTAAGGGGTGGGAAATTCCAAATAATGGTGGGTTAAGAAAGAGAGAAATGCCAGGTGTGGTGGCACATACCTGTAATTCCAGTACTTGGGAGGCTGACACAGGAGGATTGCTATGAGTTTGAGGTCAGCCTGGACTACACAGTGAGACATGGTCTCGGAAAAAAAAAAGAGAGAGAGAGAGAGAAAGAGAAACTTCTTCCTGTTACGTGGAAAGGAAGTCCAGAGCAGGCAGCCCAAAGCTGGTGGGTTGACCACACAAAGTTGTCAGACTCAGATTCCTTCAGTCTTGTGGCTCTGACATTCTCAGTATGGAGCGCATCTCACAGCCTAATCTGGCTCCAGCAGCTCTGGCTATTATGTTTGCATTCCGGCTAGTGGGAAGGAAGGGATTCAAAAGGGTCCATATGATTTCTATTTGAGGATACTTTCTAGAAACTGCATCTGAAATTTCTGTTTATATTCCAGTGAACAGAATTTATCTCATGGCAAGAGCCAGCTGCAAGGGAGGACAGATAGATAGTACCGTCTGCTTCAAAATCTATGTTTTTAGCATGGCTGTCAGGGGACTCAGAGTTCACACTCCATGGTATCAGTAAAGCTGTTTCAACTGCTTGTAATTGAAAATCCTAAATAACATCGATTCAAACAAAATAGAAATCCAGTCATATACAAGTCTGGAGAAGCAGGTGTAGTGGTACATGCCTGTAATGCCAGCACTTGGAGGCTGAGGCAGGAAGTTTGAGGCCAGCCCAGGCTACATAGTGAGTTCAAGGCCAGCCTGAACTGTGTAGCAAGACCCCATCTCAAAAAAAAAAAAAAAAAGGTCTGGAGAAGCCTTGCATGGTGGCATGTGTCTCGTAATCCCAGCACTCTGTACTGAGCTACACTCCAGCTCTTTTCTTTCTTTCTTTCTTTCTTTCTTTTTTTTTTTTTTTGTTTTGAGACAGGGTTTTGCTAAATCACTAAATTGCCCAGGCTGGGCTCAAACTTGTGATCCTCCTGTCTCAGCCTCCCTCCCAGACTGCTGGAATTACAGTTGTGTGCCATCACACCCAGCAACATTTCTTCCTTTTAACTCGATTATCTCAGGTATTTTGTCACAGTAACAAAAACCTGACTACACACAGGCTCTGCTTCAGTCACACTTATTAATTAATATTTTATTGGCCAAAGCAAGCGTCATGGCCAGTGTACAGGAGTGGTGGGAGAGTTGGTGGACAAACCATTAAGGCAGCCCAGGATCTCCCTTCTGGTGTCCATGCCCTTCCGTAATCCTGGCTCCCAGAAGATGGAACTGCCTGCAACTTCCTTCCAACCTGCAGGACACTGTAGAGGTGGCAGGAGGTACATGATTATCAGATGTGGGGCCATCTTGGTGGAGTCTCACTGCTGTGCTGGCTCAGAGGAAGCAAGCGGCCATGCTGGGAGGTGCCATGTGTCTTAGTCACTTCCCTGTTGCTGCAACAGAATACCCAACACCCACAACTGAAAGGAGAGGTTTGTTCAGGCTCACGGTTTCGGTCCATCTTCAGCTGCTCCAAGCAGCAACAGCATGGTACAAGGGTCAGGGGTGGAGAGCTGCTCACACCACTGAGGTGGGGAAGCTGGGACAGAAGGAAGGAGGTGGGAAGGGTTAGGTATCCTTCCAGGCCACGCCCCCAGTGCCCCACGTCTGAGCAGGCCCTGCCTCCTATTGGCACTCTCAGCTGCCGGGCTCAATAGTGGATCAGAATGAGGACAGTGCCCTTGATCAGTCACCTTCCAAAACCCCGCCTCTGAACACGTGAGCTTTGGGGGCCGATCTAGAGCCAAAGCGCAACACCACATGGAGCCCAGCGCACAACTGCGAGCCTTGGGTCCTGCAAGCACCCGGAAATGAGTGTGCTGAGTGCTGAATGAGCTTGGAAGCAGGTCCTGCCCACCGCCCACATCCCAAGGAGGCCGGGAAGATCCAGTATACGTCTCTGCTGAGCTGCACCCAGATTCCCTGACCATGGACATGTGGATTAGTTCAGGCTGTTAAATTTGTGGCAGTATTGTCCCACAGCAATAAATACCTAAATCAGAGGGCAAAAATATGTGGCTATTTTTGTTATGCATTTTGTTATATTGACTGAACTTTGTTATTTATTTATTTATTTATTTTGGGTTTTTGAGATAGGGCTCACTATGTGGTTCAGGCTGGCCTTGAACTCATGGCAGTTCTCCTGCCCCTGCCTCCTGATTGCTGGGATTCAAGGCAAGCACCACAATGCCCGGCTCTATGGGCTCGAGTGTGTCAGTCAGCTTGGGCTACAGGAACAGAATACAGGCTGGGTGGCTGCGACGGAAGACAGTTACCCACTGGCAGTTCCCAGGCTGCAAGTTCAAGACCAAAGTGCTGTCAGGGTTGGTTTCTGGGGAGGCCTGGCTTCCTGGTTGTTAGCAGCTACCTTCTCTCCGTGTCCTCGGGTGGCTCTTCCTGACTGCACCGGGAAAGGGGGAGCTCTCTGCACGGCTTCCTCTTCTTTGAAGTACAGCAGTCCTACTGGCTTATGGCACCCACCTGTGTGCCTTCCTTTAACCTCAGTCGCCCTCCGGAAGACCTTGTTTCCAAATGCAGTAGCATTGGAGTGGGGGATACAGTGCAGTCCATAAACAAAGTGCTTGGGTGTGGATGGTGCAACATGTATGTTTCAATCCATATTGGAAAAGAGGTGGGGTTAACATTTGAAATCTCCTAATGGAAGAATGCTTAACATCTAAAACACCCGAATCAGAAAATCCACACTCTAGCCGGGCACGGTGGCACACGCCTGTAATCCCAGCCTTCGGGAGGCTGAGGCAGGAGGTTTGCTGCGAGTTCCAGGCCAGCTTGGGCTACATAGTGAGTTCAAAGCCCGCCCGAACTACATAGGGAGACCCTGTCCTAAAAAGCCAAACACACACACACACACACACACACACACACAAAGGAAGAAAAGAAGAAATTCACACTCCACAGACATTGGCCAGAAGCACATCAACTATTTAAATCTGTACCAGCGCCTTCACCAATAAACATGACGAATATTAGAAGTTTTCCTTGATAAAATCAGAAGTGTTCAAGACATGGGGATTAGCTGGATGCAGTGGCATGTGCTTGTAGCCCCAGCTACTCGGGAGGTTGAGGCAGGAGGATTGCCACTTGACTGTAGGAGTTCAGAGCCTGCCGGACAACATAGTGAGGCCCCATCTCCCAACGAAGAAACCACAGCCGGGGTAGTGGTGCACACCTGTAATCCCGGCTACTTGGGTGGCTGAGGCGGGAGGATCAAGAATTCAAGGCCAGCCTGTTAACTTAGCGCAACTGTCTGAAAAAAAAAGTCAAAACAAACACAGACCCGAGATTGCCAAGAAATGCCGCTCTGCCATGGCCCGGACGAGGTTTAGGAATCCAACACACAAACCCCCGCGAGCGTGCTACCCAGGCCACAGCTTTGGTTTATTCCCAGGGCCTGCTGCTCAGCAGGGGACAGCGCACCTGTTCTAACCGGGGTGGGTTAAATCCTGACACTTGAATGTCGTCACATCTATGCATGGCACACGTTCCGGGAAGTATTTTTTGGCATGCCTGAGGGCGTAGACTTGGCACCTCGCTGAGTTATAAGAGCAGATTGCAGAACTGTTTTTGTGTCTGCTTGTAGTAAATGTCATGTGTAATTTCTGATTCGGTTGGAGGCTGGCTCTGAGATTTAAAAAAAAAAATTACAATAATTATTATTATTTGCGGTGCGGGAGATGGAACTCAGGGCCTTGTGCATTTTAGGCAAGTGCCTAAAATGGAATGTACCACTGAGCTACATTCCAACCCTATTTATTTTTTTCTTTTGGTGGTTCTAGGGATTGAATGTAGACTTCACGCATGCTATGCTGTATTACTGAGCAACATTCCCAACCCTTTTTATTTGGGGACAGCATCTTGCTGTGTTGTCCAGGCTAGCCTTGAATTTGGAATTTTCCTGGCTCAGTCCCCTGAGTGGTTGGGATTATAGGCATGCACCACTGTACCTAGCTTCTAAAAATTACTAGTGTGTGTGTGTTTGTGTGTGTGTTTGTGTGCGTGTTTTGAGACAGGGTCCTCCTATGTAGTTCAGGCTAACCTTGAACTCACTACGTAGCCCAGGCTGGCCTCAAACTTATGGGCCATCCCACTGCTTCAGCCTCCTGAGTGCTGCAATTACAGGTGCGCACCACCACACCTGGCCTAAAAATTATTTTTAACAGAACAGCTGCTAGTAAGGTTGAAAGAGAGCACCAGCAGCCTTCACATTGCTCTAGACCAAGAGCTGTTAACCTCGGGTTCAGATGGGATTCACAGGGTCTAGGAATTTGATGGGAAAAAAAATCATGTCTTCACTCGGTTCCAGCTGACATTTAGCATTTCCCTCAATTATGATGTAGGCAACAAGCCACGTGGTGTCAACACTGCCTGTGACTATCGCCGATGGAAATCTCATTCCCAATGTTGCAGCCATCTCGGAATATCGTTTCTGCTCATCAACACTGTGAAATGATTGTAGTTATTAGACCTGCCACGGAACCTTGTTACTGAATGATTTAAGGAAGAAGTATATACATTTCTGTGTCACAAATTCAGTTAAATAGTTTGCTAATGATTTCAGCGTCACCAGCTTCCTTGGTAAGCCGATGCATTCATCTGCAGTTAAGGACCCTGTTCAGGGGCTGCTGTCACTCACAGGATGGGCCCTACACATGGTGCGCCTTTGAGGCTGGCTGTCACCACAATGGTGGCGACCAGAAGCTTGTGCCGCAAATCACCTCTTGAGTTGTTTGGTTGGTGGCAACTTCATCTGAGATCTGATTAGATCACCATTGTTTGTGCCTCCTAATGTGTCTGTCAAAGGGCTAATAGCGGACAGCACATCTGCTGTGCCTCCATCTTGCTGGGGTCTGCTCATGTTATTGGTATTATTTTTAACACATGGCTTCTTTGTAGAAATCTTTTAAGCCCTCTGGCTTATTTGGGAGTTAAGTTAAAACTAGGTCATACGATCAGAAAGTCCATCCATAGCGCTAGGCACCTGTAACCACAATGAGGCATCACACACGTAGCACCTGTGACCACGACTCATGGTGTCTGGGCCAGGAGAGGGCACAAAGGACTGGCGATCTGAATAGTGATTTCTTCATGCTGGTTTTAGTCCACAAATAAAAAATAACTGAATCTCAATGAATATTGACATTACAGCTTCCACACAGAGCCTTTTTTGTTTGTTTGTTTGCGATAGGGCCTCACTACGCAGTTTAGGCTGGCCTTGAACTCACTGTGTAGCCCAGGCTGGCCTCAGACTCCCAGCAATCTTCCTGCCTGAGCCTCGAGTGATGGGATTACAGGTGTGTGCCACGATGCTCAGTTTAGATATAATTTTTATTTCTAAAAAACAAAGAAGAAGGTTGGGCACGGTGGTGCATGTCTATAATCCTAGCACTCTGGGAGGCAGAGGCAGGAGGATCACAAATTTGAGCCCAGCCTGGGCAATTTAGGGATTTAGACCCTGTTTTGAAATGAAAACTAAGAAAAGGACTGGGGGTAGAGCTCAGCACAAAGGCCCTGGGTTCAATCCTCAGTACCACTGCAAAAAAGGAAAAAAAAAAAAAGAATAAGGGAGAAGTTGTAAAGTCATAAAACTGTCACCGCATCCCAGTGGACAGTGTCAGCATTTTTTGGCAGCCACGTGGCGTAGGTGGCATGTTGACTGAAGCCCTTGGGTCAGATCATTCATGCATTCATTTAATTTACTCCTTCATGTATTCATTCACTCTGCAAGTGTTTGTCACGCACTGCTCCATGGTAGATTTTGTGCTAGGTGCTTGGCTCCAAAGAAGATTAATGTACGTTCTCCACATGCCCTTGGCCTCAGTACCAGGAGAGATGAGTAGTGAACAGCCCCCAACACGGGGAGAGAGGTGTTTGCTTAGAGGACATGGTGGGGGCTGCCAGCCTGGCCAAGGGCACAGCCCAGATGGAAGAGACGCATTTGGGTGGCCTAGAAGTGGGAAGGGGTCTCCAGGACTCCCGCAGGCAGCACTGGGGCGGCCGCTCGCCTGCCTTGGTGGTGGGTGTGCGAGTGAGCCAGGGACCCGACGCCTTGTCCTGGGTGGTTGGGGGACTCTTGCTCACGTTGCACAACAGTGGGATGGGGGAGGACCCACAGATAGGACTTGTTACTTCTTTTAACTTCTTTCTCTATCCTGATGAATCCCATATTTTACAGCATGAATAGTGGTTGAATGACGGGATGGGGCACGGCTCAGGGGGAGAGCACTTGCCCAGCACCACACACCGACAGTGTAAATCAGGGATCGGGGTACCTCATGGGAATCAGTAAAGGTAGCACCTCCCGCAACAAGCATTTACCTGCCCCACACTTTGGGGTTGTGCCATTTGGGTACAAAGCAGTGGGGCCACTTGCTCTTCATGTGGGTGTCATTTAGACTTCCAATGAAGCACTGGGGCAGTGAGACTTCTCTGAACAGAAAGCATGTTATGCTCTACTCTGATGCAATAGCAAGCGAATTACTGCCCTATAAAAAATGAAAATGGCCAGGTGTGGTGGCACATGCCTGTAATTCTAGCACTCAGGAGGCTGGGGCAGTAAGAGTGCTACGAGTTCAAGTGTAGCCTGAACTACTTAGTGAGACCCTGTCTCAAAAAACTGAAAAACAAAAACAACACAACAACAAAATGAAAATAGAACTGGGCAGGTCTGTAATCGCAGCTATTCAGGAGACTGAGGTGGGAGGATACAAAGTTCGAGGCCAGCCTGGGCAATTCAGTAAGACCTTGTCTCAAAATACAAAGGGCTGGGGATCTAGGCCAGTGGTAGAGCGCTTGCCTAGCATGTACAAAAACCCAGATTCCATTCCTAGCACTTAAAAAAACCCCAAAAAACAAAGGAGGATGACCTGGGGGTGATATAGTGGTTGCCTGGCATGCACCAAACCTTGGATTCAATCCCCAGAAGTGGGGGGAAAAATGAAGGAAGGAAGGAAGGAAAGACGGAAGAAAGAAAGGAAGAAAGAAAGAGAGAGAGAAAGAAGAAAGAAAGAAAGAAAGAAAGAAAGAAAGAGGAATCTGTAACTTCTCACTAAATTCCAGCAAGTTCTTACTCAATAAACCAAAGACCAGCCAGGTGCAGTGGCATGTGCCTGTAATCTTAGCATTCTGGGAGACTGAGGCAGGAGGATTGCATGTTCGAGTCCAGCCTGGGCAATTTAGCAATTTAATGAAAGTCTGTCTCAAAAAATAATAGAGGGAGGTGGAAGGAAAGGAGGGAAAGAGGATGGAAAGAGAATTAAATGTGTTATGTACATGTACCAACTCCCCATGAAGATTGTAATCATTATGTACTACAAATGTATACTAATAAAAGGATAAAAATTAAGGAAAAATAAAAATCCATACAAACAGTCAGATGTTAACTTTGCAAAACTATAACATAGACAAGAATTTTCAAGTCCCAAAGATAAAAATAAATAACTGAGGAAGAATTAAAATGTTTAAAAAATTAAAAAATAATAGAATAAAAAATAAAAGGACTGGGGCTGTAGATCAGAGCTAAGGCCCTGGGTTCAATCCCCCATACTGCAAAAAGGCGAACAAACACAGCATGGCCAGGGATGAGTTTCCAGTCTGCACGGGCCGTGTCCATGTTTGTACGCTTGGGTCTCACACTGGGGCAGACAGAGACCACTGGAAAAGATGCAGGAGGAGTCGGCATTTGACGAGTCTTGCTCCTTCTAGTCTGGTACTGTTGGCCTAGATCTTTTTGTCTTTG
Source organism: Hystrix cristata (assembly GCA_004026905.1). Lineage (NCBI taxonomy): Eukaryota > Metazoa > Chordata > Mammalia > Rodentia > Hystricidae > Hystrix > Hystrix cristata. The sequence goes on along the minus strand of PVJO010012670.1, from coordinate 5,993 downwards.
TAAATATGCATGTCGAGAAGTCCAAAGGTGATCTGATTCGTGGGCCTTTATAGAAGTGTTTTCTCTTGAAAAGCCTTTGGGACCTTTGTCCCCAGTGTCCTGAAATGTCACGGTGATACGTGTTCCTATCGGTCTATCCGTACCCATTGTTTTAGTGAGTCAATGGCCCTTTTGTTCTTGTCCTTCATGTAGGTGAAATTTCTTTAATTATTTCTTTGTCGTTTTCTTTCTCTCTGTTTGCCTATTATTTCCAAAGCTCCTTTTATTTGTACTAACTGTTTCTTTAAAAATAAAACCTTTCTATTTCTTATCTCTTTTTCTTTCTTCTATTTCCTTGGAAATGTTCCCAACTTTATATTCTAATCCTTCTACTTAATTTTTCATTTCTGCTGTCATATTTTTAATTTCCAATAGCTCAATTTTTATTCTCTAAAAGATCCTTTTAATTCCCTGAATACTCCTTTTTACTGCTATTAAAATAATACTTCCTCTGGGACATTATTGACAGGTAGAGAGAGGCGTGCACGCGTATGCGCATGCGCGTGCGCGTGCGTGCTCCTGTAGAGTTCACGTTCTTCAGCAGTCTGTTTCCTCCCTGTTGCTGGATCTGTTTCTTTTGGTCTTGGTTGGTCCTGTTAGAAGTTTTCCTTAGATGCATGGTGACCCACAGTTATCATTCCACGTTCACAGCAGAGAATAAAGGAGCCAATGGGAAGCTGCGTGTGCACATTTGACCGTGCCCGTGGCAGTGTCATTCTCCGCTGGCGTTTCCAAGTGTGGCCCTCAGATTGGCAGCAGCGATGGCCCTCGAGGGTGACTAAGAAATGCACACTATCGGACCCGCCCTGAATGACTGGATTAGAAGTTGGTTTTAGTAAACCCTCCAGGGGTTCTGATGCGGGTTCCAGGTGGAGATCCGCACCCAGTCCCCGGGGATCCGGTCAGGCCTTTCCCTCGGGGAATCTCTGACATCAGCACTCCGGCTCCTGAAGGCGGCTCCGCCCCTGAGCCAGGTCCCTGGGAGAACCTGCGCCTCCTCTCTTGTCTGCGGTGAAGAATCCTCCCCTCAGCGATGTGTGGTATTGCTGTCCAAAGACCCCCCTTTGAAACACCTCTCAAGATAAGGAGAGTTCAATCTCCTGTCTGCAGAGTGGTGGTGCAGGGCAAGTTCTACAGGTGCATAGAGCAGATGACAGCGTCTGAACTCTGACTTGGGCTGTAAGGGATTTTCAGCTGATCCCCCTTGCGCCGGGCATGGTGGCACACACCTGTAGTCACAGCACTTTGGAGGCTGAGGTGGGAGGATCACCACAAGTTTGAGGCCAGCCTGGACTACATAGTGAGTTACAAGGCTGGCCTGAACTACACAGTGAGAACTTGTCTTGAAAGAAAAAATCTATCCTCCTGGTTTGGGTCCTAGTTTTCACTTTGACTTCCAGAAGCACCTGGTTTTGGCACTTCTGAGTCTCTGCAGAAGGGAGGGTTCTTTGTGCAGCGCAGGTCACAGGGCGCTGTCTCAGTTCCGCCAGAAGTTAGTCACACCCACTCGACCTCTGCCTGCCAGCTCCCGAAGCCCTGCGCCCTTTGCTCGTTTCTGCTCTGTGTACTTGCCAGTGAATGCCTTCAAAAACTCCCTTTCTTGGGACTGGGGATTTAGCTCAGTGGTAGAGCGCTTGCCTCAAAGGCTCAAGGCCCTGAGTTGGATCCCCAGCAACCCCCCATACCGCCTTTTCTCTTAGTGACATTTTGGAAGGAAGTAGAGGAATGAACACATGTGCTCAAACTCCTGTCTTTAACCAGACATGTCACAATTGTCTCCCAGCGCTCCCTTTGGGGACAGGAATTCTAAACCATCAATGAGGATGGTGTCTTCAAAGTTGCCTCCTGCTGCTGCTGCTGCTGTACGACCAGTCACCTGTCTGGCCCCCTTGGGTAAAGGGCAAAGGAGCCAGGGCCCATTGTCATTTTGGCAGAGTAAATTTGGTCAGATGTGGCTCTCACCCCTTGCCCAGGAGCCAGCCATGGCTCCCCTCTGCCTATTTGCAGCGCTGTTGCCCTCTCTCCAGGGAGACTTCCTTCACCCCCCCTCCACATGCAGCACTTGGCCCTCCTTTCCCTTCCCCGCCTGTTTCCCTGCCCAGCTCCCCTGTGATGCCCAAGCTCTGCCGGGCCTGAGAGTCCACTGAGGGCCCTCACCCCCGTGCAAACATCAACCTGTTTCATTGTCCAGCTTCACACACTCACAGTTGTCATCACCCAATTTAGCCTGACCATGGGGACAAGGGCCACCTGCCACTCTCTCTGGGCCTCCCATAGGGCCCAGCACCCCACCACTGTGGATACCAGGTATATATTTTTGATTGATTGATTGATGGGGAATACTATAATCATCTCTTATTCTCGATTATTGATATTTGCCCCTTTTTATATATTAATATATGGCATGATATGTATTGAAAACTGACAAGTAATTCCCTCAATTTCTTTCCTTATGATTATTCTTTTGCTACAAGCTTGTCTCACAAGTTTTAAGAAAAGTTAAGAAATTTGGCTATAGCTGATTAACAGTCTTTTGCTTCTTTCTTTTTTTTGTAGTATTGGGGTTTGAACCCAGGGCCTTTGCACTGGGCTACATCCCCAGCCCTTTTTATTTTGAGACGGGATCTGACTAAGTCACTAAATTGCTCAAACTGGGCTCCAGCTTGGAATCTTCTTGCCTCAGCCTCCCAAGAGTGCTGAGATTACAGGTGTGTGCCACCTGCCCAGATTTTTTTTTTTTTAAAAATAGTTTTTCTATGTAGTTAAGGCTGGCCTTGAACTCCCTCTATAGCCTATTAGCCTAGGCTGAGGTCAAACTTGCAATCCTACTGCCTCAGCCTTCCAAGTGCTGGGGTTACCTGCATGTCCCACGGTTCCAGGAGTGGGTCACTTTTAACATAGCTGTGGCGGGACTGTGAGCACAGCTTGGAGTCATGCTGTCTCATTCAGTATTAGAGCACATCTACCTGCTTCCACTTTGCCATGTGGTCTTTTTGACTGTCCAGTTCGGTAACTGCATAATGGTCCACTGGAGCGAGTCTGCTTCAGAAAACAACGAGGGGCCACGGTAGACAGGTGCTTACTGGACTTGGGCCCCCACGTCACAGGAAAGGGTGCAGAGAGATGCATTTGGAAAACCCTCTCTGGCCTCTTTTCCTCTGGCCTCTCCCATCTCACCTGTCATGGTTCAGGAAAACCGAGGGGGACAGCTGGTCTTGGCAACAAACAAGAGGCACAAAGGCAGAATGGTTTCTCTACAGCTCAGTGCCATAAACAGGAGGAAGAGAGAGAAGGTGAGAAGAAACGTAAAGAAAAGCAGGCGGGAAGTTGTGTTGAGTTCACATTCAGCCCTGGTGACAGTTGGGAGGTCCCCCCACCCCTACCCTGCGTCCCTTTGAGATTCCCAGGGTGTCCAGAGCGCTGACCCGGCTCCTGTCAAGTGCCACAGCAGCCCTCTTTCAGATCTGTGCAGCTGCTTTAGAGGACCCAGGGACCCTGTACCGATGGCCCCAGGTGCCTGCTACAGAAAACAGTGCTGTGTTTGTCTTTGTTTTCTTCCCAGCGCCTGTTCCTGGTCCCCTTCACCTTTCAGGTCTCATTCGAAGCTACCAAGCAGCTCGATTATGCCGCCTTTGAAAACTTTGAACTAGGCAGGCTCAAATCCTTGTGCTAAAATCTGCTCCCTCCTTTCAGAGCTGAAAGAGCTTCCCCGCACAGCCGGGTTTTAAAACCCTCACACCAAGCATGGGAAATTCTATAAATACCAAATGCAAACCTGCAGTTTAACCTTTAATTATTCTAGCCTCCAGCTCAACCTCGCGGTTCCACCATTTTCTTCCTGCACAAATGCCTCTTTAAACTCTGTCCGAAGCTTGATCAACATTAAAAACAACAAAAAAAATCTCCTTGGGAAGACTTTCAGAGCTGCCTGAAGAAGACTAGAAATCGTCGAAGTGGGTGTGATCTTCGGAAAAACGCTGCTGGTGGAACGGCCTTCCGCGCCGCGCCGCGCCGCAGGGATGCGGGATCTGGCTCAGTTTGAAGATCTGAAATCACCGCCTTCCCCACGAAGCAGGAAAGGCGGGCGTACTGATCTGCCTCCCAGGCGGTCTCTTGAAGGCGATTATTCTCGGCAGTCGTTGTTCTGCTTATCTATTGCTGCATAATACACCACCCCCAGATGAGTGCCTGGACACACCACTGACCATTTAGTACGCTCCCAAATCCGCTTTTATTTGCTTCCAACCTGGGCCAGGCCGATGAGTCCAGTTCGTGTTTGCCCTACGAGGCTTCCCCTGGGGTGGCTCAAAGGACAGGAGCACTTGGTGGTTGGGTACCAAGGCTCATTCACTCACAAGTCTGGTGTTGATACCAGCTGTTCGCTGGGACCTCAGCTGGAGTTGTCTGCACATGGCCTCTGCATGTGGCTCCTGGCTTTCTCACCGAACAGCAGGCAGGTCGTAAGAGGGCTGTCACGAGGGAACAAGGTAGAAGTACGAGGCATTTTTACCAGGCAGCCTTGGAAGCCACATAGTTTCACTTCCGGTGGATTCTATGGGTGGAGGCAGGCAGGCTGAAGGGGCTCAGGTGTAGACCCCACTACTGAAGTGTCACTGTGGTGGGTTTATTGTCACACTGTAAGAACCTGTGGGATGGGAGATACAGTGGTGGCTATCATAGGCTGCTTGGGCTGCCCTAACAACATATCAGTCTGGATGGCATTTATTTCTCACACTTCTAGAGGCTGGAAGTCCAAGGTCAAGGCATTGGCAGGGCTGGTGTCTGTGAGGACACACTTCCCGGCTTGCATACTGCAGCTTTTTCCCCGTGTCCTGTGTCCTCATATGACCTTTGTCTGTCCGTGTACCTCCTGGGTGTCTCTCTCTTTTCTCGTAAGGACACCAGTCCGGTGGGTCTGGGGAACCTCCCTCACGATCTCATTTAACCTTAATTACCTCTGTAGGCTCCATTTCCAAATGCAAATTGGAAATTAAGGCTGCAACCTCCAATAAGGCTGGGGGGCCCCAGTTCAGTTTGTAACAGGAGCCACCTTTGGAAAATGCAATGTGCCGAGAGCTTCTAACTGCTTCTTTGCTTTGCATCTCTTGGGCTGAACTCGCCCTCTGTGATCTGCCGTTCTCACTTCTCTGAGGGCCTGGCCCAATTCTTTTTTTTTTTTTTAATAGATTTTTATTAAAATTTATCCAAAATTACACAAACTTACAGGCCATTACACAAGCTTACAGACCACAATTAATTGTACCTTTTGCTTATGACAGTGAGCAATGTAAACAACCACCTACATACAGCAGTAAGTCACAACTACATAAAGTTACTATAGTACCCAGTGTACGTGTCACTAAGTTTGGGTTATTAGGTCCTTGTTTTTAAGATATCATTATTCCTCTGGATTCCCATTCTCCTCCCCCTTTGCCCTCTTCTTGTTCCTTGAACCCTTTGTCTGTTAGCTTCTATCTAACTCCTTGCCTTTTTGTGTCCATTGTTTACCCTTTTCTTTTGTTTGTATTTTACCTCACTAAATGAGGGATACCATGCGGTATTCCAGCTTGCGAGACTGGTTTATTTCACTCAACATTATATTTTCCAGGTCCATCCATTTTCCTACAAATGATTCTAGTTTGTCATTCTTTATAGCTGAATAGTATTCCATTATGTATAGATACCACATTTTGTTTATCCAGCTATCTATTGATGGGTGTACAGGTTGCTTCCAGAATTTAGCTATTACAAATTATGCTGCTATAAACATTGTTGTGCAAGTATCTCTGTAGTCTGATGTCTCTAGCTCTTCAGGAAAGATATCTAGTAGGGGAATGGCTGGGTCATATGGGATATTTCTACTTTCAGACTCTTGAGAAATCTCCACACTGATTTCCATAATGGTTGTACTAGTTTGCATTCCCACCAACAGTGTAGGAGGGTTCCCTTTTCAC
>PVJO010012669.1:0-53756 GCA_004026905.1 Hystrix cristata | reverse complement strand
TCCTTCCTTCCTCCCTCCTTTCTTTCCTTTTTTGTTCTTTCTTCTTTCTCTTTCTTTCTTTCTTTCTTTCTTTCTTTCTTTCTTTCTTTCTTTCTTTCTTTTCTTTTCTTTTTTTTCTTTCTTTCCTTCTTTCTTTTCTTTCTTTCTTTCTTTCTTTCTTTCTTTCTTTCTTTCTTTCTTTCTTTCTTTCTCTTTCTTTCTTTCCTTCTTTCTTTCTTTCTTTCTTTCTTTCTTTCTTTCTTTCTTTCTTTCTTTCTTTCTTTTCTTTCTTTCTTTCTTCTTTCTCTTTCTTTTCTTTTCCTCTCATTTCCTTTCTTTCTTCTTTTTTTATTTCTTTTTCTTTCTTCCTTCCTTTCTTTCTTTTTCTCTCTTTCCTTTCCCTCCTTCCTTCCTTCCCTCCCTTCCTTTATTCCTTCCTCCCTTTTTCTCATTTTCTTCCTTGTTGGCACAAGAAGTTGCTCCAGGCCCACCTCGTATATTTCCTGTTCTAGAATCGGCCATTTCTCCCAGGAGCTCTGATTTCTTTCACAGAGTACAGCACAAGAAACCAAGATTTCAGTACTAGGAGTTTTATTGTTTCTAAGCCTTCTCAGCTGAAGGCATCGGGATCTACATGTGTGTGCTAGTCTATATACACACATGGATGAACCCATCTTCAGTAACCATACAGAGCTACATTGGTCTGAACATAAGCACCTGCTGATGTCTGCAACTCCAAACCATTATTAGTGGAACATCATTCTAGTTTCCTAGTCTTGCTTATGTTTGCAACCTTTGGCTTCAAATAGTGAGCAGTCTGGCTCCTACGGTCTTCTGTCCCTTCACATAATTGTCCAGTTCTGGTGGACGTGGATAGCGTCTCATAATTATCTGTTGGTACCCGCTGTGGGAAACAGCTCTATCCACCAAAGTACAGGCCTGTGTGATGTCTTTTGTCTTTAGTCTTACAGAATCCACTCATTTCCAGGGATACTAGGGTTGAATGTTACTTCTTTATCCTATTCAAGGAGGATTCTTCAGTCATTAGTGATACATTTAGATTTTTTTTAGTTTAAAAAATTAAAAAGTTCCAAAAGAAAAACTATGATTAGAAATAATATTATTATATAAAAGTTCGGAGGTATCTGAGAAAAAGAGAAAAGAGAAAGTAGAAGAGGGCTACATTTTTATTTCATTAACTATTGATTATTATTAATTGTATACATTTCAAACAGGAAGGCATAAGAAAATTATCAACATTTCTACTTTCTTCAAGACTTTTAAAATATGACAGAAAATTTTACGCATGTAACAAGAAAAGCCCCTATATGCCCATCACCCAGCTTAAAAAATGATCAATTCATGTCATCTTATTTCATTGATATTCTCACACATTTCCCCCACCCTCTAATATTTTGAAGCAAATTCCAAGTATTATATCATTTCTCCCCCGCTCCTTTCCAGAGTGCTCGGGCCCTAGACCCTGGCGGCCCTCCCACCAGCATCCTCCCAGAGTCACACACGCCCATGACATCCAGCTCCTTTGTGTTCCCCGCGGGTTTCCCCGCCTCCTCCTCTGCCTCACCCATGCAGGGAGGACGCCCACATCTCCTGAGCTGGGACTGCTGTGCGGTAATACAGCACAGCACAGCATCTTCCGATTCGCATCGTCTCTTCTGATGGTCCCCCAAAACCATCAGCGTGATTAGGAACGTGGAGTTTCCTATTCGCTCCCCCACAATCTATCTCTTCTGTCGTTGATCTGGGCTGCTCCCGAATGCAGAATTAGCTGGGGGAGGCAGGAGTTCTGAGGCAGACAGTCGGCTGAGATCTGACTTTGGTAAAACCTGCCAGCACCGTGTGCATTGGGAAGGAGGAAATGGACTTACCCTGTCATCTTGCCAGTTCTTTATCAGCCTTCTGTCAGGCCCCTGAAGTGACTGTCATACGTTCATGAAATGAAACTGAACACTTCTCAAGAAAATCTTCATAACGAAACATATATCCATGGTGATATTATTCACGCTAATAACGTTACTTTAATTTTTTTTTACAGAATAGAATATTCATTACAAAGTATAGCAACATTTGCTCGAACCAAATATCTGCTGAGAGTCTCTCCAGGGACTGCTCTGGCCCAGGAAAGTGAGAATTTATTACTGTTCTCTCTAGTTTTATTACCATATGGATGTATTGGAGGCACAGTAGTTTTATATAAGCCTTTATAGAGTTGTAGCATCATAAATAAAATGCAAAAGGACACCCAATATCATCGACAAAGACACGTGACTTCTAACAGATGTGTTTAGTACCTAGATAATTTTTAAACAATTGTTATTCCAGGTCATGAATTTATTTGTGTCATGGGAGGTTGAAAAAATAAAAAAAAGATGAAGTCTTTGTAGAAACCATATATTTGCAAACTGTACTGGAATTTATATTGGTACTTAGCTCTCAATTCCTGTCAGGAGAAAGAAGTAAAATCAAGTCACTTTATTACTGTCAGGATGATGCAAAGACCAGGCCGGCCGGGGCAGAGGATTTGAGCTGGAAAGTGAGAGGTGAAAAATGTGATTGGAGTAATTTGAAAGAACTTAGACTTTCTCCCTTGTGAAAATGGGAAGACATTAGAGGTAGCTGGGAAAAGAGTAAGCATAAATTTTTTAAAAGGTTTAGGAAGGTTAAATTGACAATGATGCCAACCGTGAAAAAAATCTCTCTGGCGGTGCTTTTTTGGAAAACACGGTTCACTCTTTGATGTAATAACTGTGGAAAAGCCGTGGAGTGATCCTACAAGAAGCCTTCACTGAAGTGTGTCTGGGAGAGTTGCTATCACATCAGCAAAGCAAAGGTGTCGTCTGTGCTGCTGTGCGGTCTCGCGGCCTTGGGAAGTGCACTGAGCTCTCTGGGTCTAGAATGGTCCACGGTGTGCAGCACTTTCCCATCGGGACAGCCCCCTTTCCCTGTCTGTCTGCAGGCTGCTGGAGCACTTCCCACTCTCTTAGCAAGAACACGAGGCACCTCTAGCTCAAGGACCACGAGGCGACCTCATCGCATTGCAGCTCACCTGGCAGTGGGCCACGGTGGTGAGGATGATTCGCTAGGAGCACCCTCTCTCTGCCATCCCCGTTTTCCCGAAGAGACAGCGGTTCGTCGCTTCACGGTGTTTGGTGTCTTTAGGTTCAGCAGTGCGCTTCCTCCCTGTCAGAGAGAGAGGAAGTGTCCTTGAAGACGGGGCTTCGACACGCTGAGCATAACTCACGCTCTTACACATAAACCATCTTCACTGTAACAGTAAAACAGTAAAAGGGCTTTGGTGGGAGGGAAACGCAGAGAACCACAGAAAAGGGAGGAAGGTGGCATTATGTTTTTCTCTGACGATTTTTTTTCTGAATTTTTCGTGCTTTTACATCTCCTTTTAATTAATATGATTGAAAGAACGTTTCTCAAGTCGATTGAGTTTTGTAAGGTTATTTCCTTCCAGGGGAAAAGTGCTCAATTTGAATGCTGTAAGAAGTGGAAGTAGAAAGGAATGTTTACTTCAGTAAATACTTACTGGCTGCCCAGTACACGGTAAGGCCTACATCCAAGATTTTCTTGCTCCTTCTGTCCAGTTGCTGGGTTCCGTCAGTTAGGCGCACGGTTCCTGTACTATAGAGGAAAGAAAGTCCGCAGATAGGAAGGGAGGCCTGCTGCTGAGGGCTGATACCTGAGCTCCCTGCAAGGCTGCTTGACTAGCTGGGTGTGATGGCACAAGTCAGAGCCCTGTCGGGGCAATTTCGTGACTTAGCAAGACCCTGTCTCCAAAAAATGGGGTTGTAGCTCAGTGTGAGGCCCTGAGTTCAATCCCCAGTACAAAAAAAAAAAAATTGGATTTGGATGTAACATAAGATTCAGGGCAGGCGTTGCAGGAAGACGGGTCTGCATGAGCCACCTGCTTTAGTGCCATCTTTGTTCTGCAGTTCTGTGTTATAAGGCTTGATTTCCAGGGTGGTGCCGCTAGGAGATGGTGGATACCTGTCAGCTTTCAGAGCCAGGGCCTAGCGGGAGGTCTTTAGGTCTTAAAGGAGAACGGGAATAGAAGATAGCAGACAGCTGTTCCCAGGAGAAGCTCGGCTGCGCTGGTTCTCCTGAAGGGGACTCGACTGTTCTCGTGGAAGCAGGAGCTCGGGGCCTTGCTGTCATCGGGGATGGCTGCTGTTGCTTCAGGGGAGCTCTGGTCTTCATCTCTGCTGTGGGCATCATATCCTGGTTCCAGTAAAGATTTCTTCAGCCATTTAGTGCAGACACGGAAGTACACAGGACAGTGCCGTGGGCTCCCAGCCCTTGATTGGATCTTTCAGGTCTCCGGTGTATGGATAGACATTTGGCACTCTTCCTGCATTTGGTCTGTGGGTAATGTCGTAACTGGTAAATGTCCTGTAATAAATCTGCTCTCTTGCAAACTGTTGGCTCTAGAGTGGTAACTAATACTGGAGGTTTAAAGGCACTATCCTTCAGGCCTTACTGTATGACCAGGGTGCTTGTCACAGTTCAGTCAGTGCCATGGACCCGCAGGAGAAGGCCAAACGCTAGACAGGTTCCAGGACAGGGTCTCATTTGGGTGCACAGAGAACTGGATCCTGCAGTGTTGCACAGGGACACATGGCAAAGCTAATCACGTTCCTTTTTTGGCCATTTTCCTTGTATTTTGTCTGCACCCTTCATAATACAGTTCATGTTTGACTATGATTAAGTCACTGTAGTCATGTAAGTTACAGGAAATAAGGCAGCTACTAATCTCACCTGACTCCTGCCTAATTCAGAACAAGACGGGCTCTGAGTCATCTTTTAATATGCATGAGGCATGATAGGGAAATACGGCGAATGCTGAAACTTTAAACATGTATTACAGTGAACGACACATTGCCATTACCCTCACGGGAATACTCCCTTTGCCTGGAGCATACTCATCCCACTGTTCGCATCACTTTCTGAAACATCTCTGGAGCCCTCTTTCAGGAGTGTCTTTAGCTGTGCTGTCCTGGCTGCCTTGGTGGCCTGAACCAATTCAAAACCTTCACCTCGCGCGGTCTACTTTGCTTTGGGAAAGACCAGAGCCACAAGATACCAGATCTGGTGAATCAGGTGGACGAGGACCACATCTCATTAAGGGCTGCCGGAAAGTGGCACAAACAGCGGGCTAAGTGTGTTTGAAGTGAGGGGGCGGGTATTTTGAGGATTTATGGCAATGTGTCTTTTACTGTTTATTTTAATTTAAACATTGACCATATATTTTGATCACCTTTCTATGAGTCTATCTACCACCTACATACTTACCTAATTATCCAGCTCCATGTATGTATGTATGTATGTATGTGTCTATTATCTGTCAGTTTCCATGCGCCATCTCTGTTTCCATCGGCGGGTATGTAGCACACGTGTGTGACTGGATGGCGCCATCTGACTTGTGGATGGCAGGACTGAACATTGGTCCCACGACAGTACTCTTCCCCCTGTTTTCAGAAGTCAATTAATGAATTTCAGAAGGACTCACCTCCTAAACAGGAGGATTTAATTTCATCTGGTGGTCTAATATATAATTTGTGTCTATTCCTCTAACTCAAATTTACTGTTTAATCTTCATTGCTAGAAATTGTTCGTCTTTTCTTAAATACAACAATGGCTCTTTGTTTCCTTGCTTTTTAATTTTTAATTTCCTTATTAATTTATGGAAACAATATTTGTACATATTTATAGGGTACAGTTTAATAATTTAATAAATGTATACAATGTGTAATAGTCAAATCAGTGTAATAAGCACCTCCAGCTCCTCTAACATTAATTGTCTCTGTGTTGGTAATTTCCATGCCCCTGTAGTTACTTTGAAACATACATGATTCTACTGTGTTATAGAGAAGCAGAAATAATGTCTCCTGTGTTTGGTGTCTCTTATCTAACTTCTTTCCATCCCCTTTTCCCCTCCCTCTCTGTCTCTAGTGACCACCTTTCCATCTTTGTCTTTCTGTGAGTTTGACTTTTTAGTTTTCATGTATGAGTGGCAATAGGTGGTATTTTTCTCTATATGTCTGGCTTATTTTACTTAATTATAATGACCTCCAGTTCCATCCATGATGCTATGAAAGATTGGATTTCATTCTTTTTTAGGGCCAAGTAATATTCCATTATGTAGATATATCACACATTTGAAATCATACAATTAAAAAAATGTGTAGTCCATAGAGACCATTTTAATATAGTGAAAATCCCTGTAACTGCCATCCAGGTTAAAAACAAAACATTTCTAGAATGTTGGTCTGCTTTATAGTCTTAAATGTACACCTTCTTTCTACCTGCAAAGATAACTGCCCCCCTTTCATGTCATTTATCTTTATTTTTAGTTTGTTCGTCCACACAGACGCTGCTGTGCTCTGGAGTTTCCTTTTGCTTGTTGGACTGGCTTGGGGTCAGTGACGTCCACTCCTTTTTGCCCAGCCTCTTTCACCACGTGCTCCGTCCATGTAGCTGTGTCCCGAACACTGCGACGGTGTTGGTTCTCACTGCCGAAGAGTACTCCACGCTCAGCAGAGACAAAGGATTTATTCTTTTGAAAGGTGATGACTATTTCCTTTCCAGTTTGAGCTATTAGGGATGATGCAGATTGATGTGTTCTCAAATATGTCTTTTGGTGGCCGGGTCTCTATTTCTGTCGGGTACATCTTTACATGTGAAATGGTAGTACCTTTAGGGGTCCATGTGCTGGGGAGTTTTCCAAAGTCCCTGTGCCGGTCCACACTCCCGCCACTGTGTACAACAGCTTCAGCTGCTCCACGTCCTCACCAACACCTGCTATTATTAGTCCCTTTTATTTTACGCAGCCTCCGGATGAGTGATATCTTATTCTGGTTTTATTTGCAGTTCTGAAATGACTAATGAGTTAGGATATATTTTAGATATCTTTCTTTTAACATGTGGTTCACTTTTCGATTGCAACAGAGTAAAATCGACGTCTTAGTGTACAGTTTGGCACATTCTAGCGTGTGTATCAATTTGTACAGCCACCAGTATCATCAGGCTACAAGGATATCCCAGCACGCTAAGACGGCCAGTCACAGCAGTAACTTCAGAGCAGCGGCCTCACCTCCCTCCTAACTCCTGGCAATCCCTGATCTGTTTTCCGTGGAAATACTTCTGTCTTTTCCATAATGTCATATGTTCGGCTGGATTGTCGTATGTCAGACTGGTTTTTCTGTCTGAATTCAAGGCTTTTTTCTTTTAGGTCTTAATTTCCAGCAGAACAGGGTATATCTGAAATGTCTGAAATGGAAATCTTTCGAATTTGCTCAGCTCCCAAATTTTTAATAAAGTGGATGAATTTTGGCCATCTACACACATTGATCTGTTTCTTTTGCTCTGCTTCATCTGGATCAGAGGGATTTTCCCACTCCAATCATTGAGTACCTCTTTTCTTGCTTCCCAGACCAGAGAGGGCCATTTTTCCACAGGCGATGCACAGGAAGTGTTGCAGTCTGTTTTTGAGTCTTGTCCAAATCATACTGGAAAAGATGAAAATAATAAACATACCCCTATTTGGCTGGAAATTGAAATGTTATTCCCCTTCCTCAATTGACCTATGAGCTTTTTTCTTCAGTGTTTTCAAATCTCAATTGCATGTGTTTTTATTTGGGATCTGTGGCTGAATTCAATGAGAGACAAAAAGGATGAAATGTGATTATTCCATTTTCCCCAGAATCAGCATCCGAATTCATTATTTGTGAAATATCTTCTTCAATCTTTTGCATGCGTTTCCCACCGGATAACTTTTCTCACTCAATCTCTGTCTTTTTCACTTAAAAATAGCTCCTTAATTAGATGGTTCCTGTTAACTTTTAATGGTTCCTTTGAATCATGTATTTCTCAGTCACTCAGCTTAACATGAAAGAATTTTCTCTTTGAATACTTGAGCCCTTTCCATTTTAGAGAAACTACTTTCTGGGTTTTTTTTTGTTTGTTTGTTTGTTTTGTGGTGCTGGGGATCGAACTCAGGGCCTTGTGCTTGCAAGGCAAGCACTCTAATCACTGAGCTAAATCCCCAGCCCCAAGAGAAACTATTTTCAATATACATCCCATTTTTTTTTAAAGAAGAACATTAGATATCCTTTGGTATTGAAATAAAAAAATGAGAATTCCTGTAGGAGGAATTTAAGATAATAGCACCAGGGAATTAGCTTTGGCTTAATTCACTTGCCCTCATGTCTAGGCTTCTAGGTCTCCGACAGCCTGCGGAGAGCATTAGAAATGGGGGTCTTATCATGCAGTGACATGTCTACAGTGACAGCAAGCTGCTCGGCACCAAAAACACTGTGAAATTAAACTTTCTTTATCCTCACACACCTTCACCGTCTTAAGCAGATACATAGGTAGGTGGAAGGCCCTGTATTTTCAATAGAGCTTAAAAATGATTTAAAACAACTCAGAACTGTAACTGGAAGATGACCTAAATTACAGTGCCTGTTAATGTTTTTGATGAGTAAAATGAATAGTTACTTACTTCTTTGATATTTAATTGTGAGTTTATAGGTTATTCTTAGCAAATGTTAGAAATATTAATACACGAACAATTTCCTTACACAGTATCTTCTTCCAGGGTATCTTTTTCATGTTATTCCTACGTGGAAACTGCTATAGTTTCTCCTCACTTGAAGGATACAAGAACCTTAAAAGCATCATTTTTTAGTGTGTGCAACACTCATGGAAGAAACCTCCTTTTATCTGGAATGATAGCATGTGAGATCAAGCCCATTAAGATACATCACGAGGGACATTCAAACATACGTCACGAGGGACACTTGTAGTATTCAGTATTCTCATGCCTAGATGCATACATTTAAGAACGACAAGTATCACCTAATTACAGTTTATTACTGTGACGATGCCAATACTATGTCACTGAAGAGTATTTCAATGCAGGATCAAATCGCGGACGTTTTCCTCCTAATCCGTTTCAAGTGGACGCGGCGACTATGATGGACGCGGAGCTGGCCGCCCGGTCCTGTTGCCATGGTGACGGTGCTGCAGCCGCAGTTTTCTCGCTTGGCAGAGCGAGCATCTGGCCGAGGGGGGCCTGCCGCGCGGCCAGTTAGGAGGCAGAAGTGGGCACGGTGGAGCCGCCTTCTTGGACACTGTTTCTCCCCCTCGGAGGACCGGTCATCTGGCTAGAACACAATCCACAACAAAACAAAGAAAATCGGTTCCATGTCATGGGGACAAGGTGACTGTTGCGGTGCAGATACCGAAGCGTGAGGAACACTCTGCTCTCCGCGATGGAGCCGAAACAAACGTGCGCTCTTGAGGTTCTTGCCCGCTTCCCCGCCGCGCCGCGGAGTGAAGGGGAAACGCACTACTGACAGCTTTCAGGTGCGCTCTGACTGTCCCGCGGTGAGTCCGCGCGTCTCGCACCTGTCAGTTCAGAGATGTGCGGATGCTCACAGTGAGGCTTCCAAGCCGGATCCGTCACTCGACCGCCCTGAGAGCTGCAGGTTGTTCATTTCTCGGTGGCTTGATGGTCTTTGATGTAAAAGAGAAAAAACGTAATAAAGTTGGAATGAGGAACTGATGTGAAAATATGTTAGTGTGCGGTAGTTTCCCCTTTGTGCGGGGATATATTCCCACATTGTATTCCAGTATTCTGTTTTCTCCCACACATGCGTAATGATGATAAAGTTTAATTTATAAGTTAGAGATTAACTACAATGCATCAACAAGAATTATGACAATATACTCTGAAGTTATTTAAAGCTTATGAAATCTTTATTTCTGGAAATTTCTATTTAGTAATTTTGGACCGCATTTGGCCAGGAGTAACAGAAACTGTGCAGAGCAAAACCACAGACAAGGGGGACTCTGCACTTGAGGTAGTTTTTGACATAACAATCGTCAGATGAGTGTTTACTATTTCATTATCAAGTATCAGGGCTCCTTGGGTGCTAAATAGCAGCATTTCTCTGGTGTCCCTGAGGAGTGACCTCCCTCAAACACTCTGGGTCTCCTGACCAGTAGTATCTTGACCTTTTTCTGCTGCTGGGTTAAGGTACAAGTGGAAGAGCCAGCTACTGCTCCAAGGCTCTCACTTAGCTGGGGCTCGCGCGTCAACAACCCCGAGTTGAGTGCTTTCCTTTCTACGCAGGGGTGTACGTCCCTCAGCTGCCCTGCACCTTCCCTCTGGGGCTGTCAGAGAGCTGCCCACTGGCCTTGGGCTGCACTGCCCACCCCTGACCCCCGGCAAGTCTGCAATACAGAGACCACCACTTTTCCCTCTCCTTGGCCATTCTTCTACTTCTGATGAAAGGCGGAGCTCGGGAGGAAAGGGCACTGTCAATACACCAACTTTGATGTTCACAGCTTAACAGTTAATTGATTTATCATATCGAATCCAAATGTATCGGCACAGGCAATGGAAATTCCAGGACCCCTATAGAAAACCATAAAAAGATTTTTCTTTTTGTGATAGTGTTGCTTTATTTTATGGAGATATTTCAGAATTATAGGTGTTACATTTTACATTTACACTGATAGCTGAGGCATCAGGGACTCTGAGTCATACACGTGAATTGATCATCAGGCTGATAAAATAAGAGAGGATAGAGCATAGGTGTGTTATTGGTATGCACACATCAAAGAAGAGAGAAGCAATGGCAGGTTCAAGGTGTTGAAGCTTCATAGACCATCTGGAAAAGTCAAAAAAGCACATATGTGAAACTTACGGAGTGAGTCTAATCCAAAGACATGAGCTTCACAGATTCCAGGGAATGTTCCTCTGTCAAAGGTGGATCACCCTCAAATGAAGGCTCTGTGTTGCTTTATCCTCCTGTGTTTTCAGCAAGCTGATTGTATAGGCCAAGTCGTTGCCCGAACTGGCTGTGCGGGTCCAGTGCTCTTAACTTCCCTTCCTCAGTCCCACTGATCACTGCTTTCCCTTTAATACGTGCCCGTTCTAATACATTTGATCATTATCCTTGAATTGCATACACCTGAAATTATTTCAGTTCCATCTTCATTTAAAATTGTCTTCTTTTTGGTGTTTTTTCTTTTATTATTTTGGTTTAAATAGCCTATTATTAAATGAATATGTAATTCGGAAATCTCAAACTACTTGGTTCCTAGAATTATTTACTCTTAAAAATTATTGAGGATTCCAAAGAGCTTTGTATTTTTTTGTGGTATTACATCTATCAATAGTTACCATAATAGAAATTAAAATTGAGATCTTTAAACACTATATTAATTTATTTAAAATTTCAGTAAATCTGCTATACATTAATGTATGTGATATATTTAGTAATATTCTTATAAAAGATAACAATTACTTTCTGAGAAATTTGGAGAGAATAGCATTACTTCTATTTTTAAAAATTTCTTTAATTTTGGCCTTAAAGGACAGTTAGATTCTCCATATGTTCCTGTATTTAGTTGGTTGTAATATGTTGCTGTCTTTCATGAATATGAAGAAATTCTGGACTCAAAATGTGTGATCAGATAAAAGAATGTTCTCATAGTCTTATTACTTGATTGTGAGTATGCTTTAGTGCTCCAGCAAAACTTGACAAGTAATAGTTTCTTAAAATTTAATTGCAACATGGAATCTAAAACTTTGTCAATTGACTTTTTTTTGTTTTTTTTTGTGCTGCCGGGGATCGAACTCAGGCCCTTGTGCTTACAAGGCAAGCACTCTAATCACTGAGCTAAATCCCCAGCCCTCATTTGACTTTTTATATTCACTTATACTACAATTTATTGGTCTGTGCTGCACCTTGAATAGATCATTTGCCCATGTGTGATTGTTGTAGCATTACATATAAGTCACTAGTTGATTATAGCAGCACAATTCACAATAACTAAATCTTGGAAGCAGCCCAGATGCCCATCAACAGACGAACATACAAAGAAAATGTGGTATTCACACACAATGGAGGACTAAATCTGCCATAAAGATAAACTTCAGTCATTGGTAGAAAAATGGATGCATCTTAAAACCATCATGTTAAGCAAAGAAAAAAACAAAACAAAACAACAACAACAAAAAAACTCAGAGACACACAAGCTTGAATATTGCATAGTTTCTCTTATATGAGAATAAATACAGAGCAAACTAAAAGGTAGATAATAGGAAGTAGGGAGGTAGATCCTTCTCAAATGAGAAGGGCATCAAGAGATGGAGGAAGGGAGGGGAGGGGAGAGAAAAGGAATAAAAATGGATTTGGGATGTGCTATGTACATGTACCAAGTCCCCACAAAGAATGTAAACAATATGTACTGCAAATATGTAGTGGTAAAAAAAAATTGATTCACTGACTAACGCAAATCTTCTAAGCATAGACATATTTAATTCTATAATATCTGCATTTACATCCTTTAACATCTCACCACCCATCTCATCAGAAAAGTCTTTAAGTTTTGGGCACCATCAAGCTCACAGTGGATTCAAATACAGTTAGCTCCATGTCAATTCTGTATTCGTGGATCCAGCCAACCACAGATAAAAACACTCAGAAATCGTGTCTCTAAAAGACAGGTGTAGACTTTTTCTCGTCATTTCTCAAGCACTATAACAACAATTCCATGGTATTTATATCATATTAAGTATTAGAAGCCATCTAGAGAAGACTTAAAGTATATGAGAGGATGTGCATGGGTTATATGTGATATGGTATCTCTTTATAGAAGGGACCTGAGTATTTTGAGATTGTGGATTTTGGTATCTTCAGGAGACCCTAGAATTAATCCTCTAAGGATATGGAGAGATCCTATTTCTCAAAATTTTAATTTTTCTTTGACAGCTCAAGTCTTACCATTCACAACCAATAATGCCAGTTATTCTTCCTGAATTGACAATTCAGGTAACTTTGCTAGTTTTTGAGAGAATGTCTGAAAAAAATCTAAGTCTGCTTAACCATGATCTGCCAGTTGTTCTGGCAAATATGAATAGTATCCCTTGGAAAATGTAATGATTTCAACTCCTAACTCCTAGTATTGCACAAGTGATTTTCTTGTCCCTGTGTAGGAGACAAGCTCTGGGGACGATTGCCAGTTCATCACACACAATACTGAAGAGACACACACCTACAGAATGAGCTCCTGTCTGAGTAGGGTCCCTGCGACCTCATCACAGGCAGTCTTAGGCAGCACTCGTCTTTACGTGCACATCAGTGTGACTATAATAAGCATCCATTGTGTGAAAGCTCAAGAGGTGATATCCCTGCTGCTTTGCATCATTGTTGCAAATACCATGGAGCGAAGGAAGCGTATGACACCTTCATACCATTATGAAAGTAGTTTTGACTCTACCACACCCTGAAAGGGACTCTGGGGACCCGTGGAGTCCTCACAACACATGTGTGCACTGGTAGTTTAATTCATTTTCTTTACCTATTGAATAGAATGCTCTGCCCACATAGTTAAAACCAATCCACTTGTATGATGGTGTCATTTTGAGATTAAGCTATTGAGATCTTAGAAAATCATTATCATGTGTTAGGATGGATATTAAAAATCAGATGAGCAACCTTTCATTATCTTTATAATAAGTAAAATAAGTCAATATATATCCTAATCAATATACGCATAGACTGGGCTCTGTGACTTAACACTGAATCTTTTATATTAAAAAACTAGAATATCACAGGATGGCCCCAAAAAATTTACCAGGATTCATGTGATAACAGAAAAATTACAAGTATGACAAGATAAGCCCTCTACCTTAAATTTGTCTACTATTTTATTTATTAGTATATTCAAGGTAAAGATTTTATAAATATTCTTTGGTGTCCAGTTTCATAAATTATATTTTCAAAATGTTTGTGTCTTCACTCTTCCCATTATTGAAAGATTTTTTCCATTAAAATACTAAAGATGATATATGATTTATGATTACATCTATAACTTTACCTAAGTCTCTTAAGAAGAATCAAAAAAATTCAAGCTAATAGTCAGTTTTTTTACTAAGTGGCCTTATCTAGTATACGAGTGTCACAGGTTGTATGGGCACTTGTCTTCTCTTTGCTTTGGGACACCATGTATATAGAATGTGCTTGGTCTTCCAAAGCTGAAAGCACTTATCTATGAAGTCCAAGACCTGCGGCTTGGGAAGCCTTTAACTGAATTCATTTTCTTTAGAAGTTATTAACCTTTAAGCTTTACTTTTTTAAATTGTTAAATTTTGTCATTTCACATTTTCCCAGAAAATTACCCTTTTCATGTAGGTTTAATTTATAAATGTTCAAATATTCTTAAAAATTGTCTACCTGCTATTTCCCCTTTCATCTGGTAGTATACTTTCTTGAATCTATTTTTTGATTGCTCAGTCTTTCTGGGGCTTTGTTGCTATTTTCAAAATCTCAAAGGCAGTTCTAGGTTTTGGTAATGTTTTTTATGATACGGCTCTTTAATCTATTGATTTGTTTCTTTTTTAAAATTTATTTTATGGTATACAATTTTACACAATTCTTCCAACATAAACTCTTAGTATTTAACACTCCTGGTCTTCCAAGTGGAAAGCATGAATTTTTCTTTGGCAATTGCTTTACCTATCATCAGTGTTCTTGATTTATCACATTCCTAGAGTCACTGAGTTGTAAGCATCCTACAAGGTCCCTTTTTGGTTTTTTGCCCAGAGGGTCATGTGTATTCAGTTAAATTTTATACACATGATCACACATTCACAGAAACACGGTGTCTCTGCTTCTTGTTCCTACTTAAGAAAGCTGTACCTACATTATGCCGTGAAGATAACCCATATTCTAAAAGCCTGCCTGTTTTAGCCTTTAATCCACTTGGAATTTTTCTCTGTATGCTTTTGGATAGGAATCATTTTGTTCCTTCCCATATGGGTTGAGTTGTCTCAGCACCATCTATTTAAGTGGCTGTGCTGTCCCCACTGTGTCAGTATGAAATGCTATCATATGTGAAGTTTGCCTCTGTGACATTTAAAACATTTATTCTAATTGTCAACTTGACTGTCCATGCACAAATACCACACACCACTAATTACTGTAATTTAAAAATAAATTTTGATGTGTTAGAACAAGTGTGTTATGGTTTGTATCTAGATGTCCCCTCAAAGCCTGTTGCACACATACTTGGGGCTTTTGGGAAGTAGCTGGGTTATGGATGTGTGATACTGGATTACGCCACTGACTGGTTTAGTGTAGTTGTGGGTGATGGGATTACTGAAAAGGCAAAACCCACCCTGGGTGTGGGTGGCACCAATCAATAGGCTAGTGCCCTGGATGGAATATAAAGGGAAAGAAGGCAGGCAGGCATGCTGCTTCCTGTTTTCCCTGCCATGGACTGCTTCTCCTCTGCCATGCCGCCCTGCCATGGAGACAGCTGACTATGGACTAAAACCTCTATAAACTGTGAACCAAAATAGACCCTTCTCCTTTAACTTCAGGCGTTAGGTATTGTCTCAGCAACAAGAAAGTAACTAAGACAAAGTAAAAAAATAAAAATACACTCTTACTAAGTCTTTCATATGCTTGGTCTTTGTGCTTCCACTTAAAAATTTTAAAATTGACTTGTCATATTCCATCCACCAGAAAATAGGAATTTTCATTAGGAGTGTAATTTGAAGGATAGTAATATATTTAAAATGCCTAGTATCCCCATCTCTGAACTGTGATATCTTCTCATTTATTTAATCTCTCTTACTATTTTCCAGTATAGCGCAGGCATCTGTGAGACACCCCCACTCCCAGAGAGCAGAACATTCCAGCCTCTCTCAAATCCAAACATTTACATCAAAGTTTGTGCTTCACAGTCAGCCAGGCTCTGTGGTGAGAAGGCATCTTCCGTGGCTGTGGTCTACAGCAGGAGCAGCAGCTGTTGACTCTCAGGACATTGCTCTAGGGAGTCCTGCCAGCCGAAAGGCTATGCTTCTGTGCAGAGTCAGCCACGCATCACCCCATGAAGCTGCTCCGGAATAGGACTGTTGGGAAGGGAGCAGAGACGTGCTGGCAGTCACAGTCTGACTCACAGCATTTCACCACCACCACCCTGAATTTTCCCTACCTGACATTCCCCATCCTTTGGCCCCGTCCCGCACATCGTTCACTCAGAGTGATGCCCCCATATGAGGATGATTTAAAGCTGGAGGAACAAGTTAGCACTGTCACCGTGAGCTGCAAATCTCAGATTAGCAGACGCTGCCACCACCTCCTCTTCAAGTGACGGTCAGCTGAGACATTGCTCAAACCTTTCAAACCACTATTGTGAAAGATCCACTTATTAAGGACGGCTTTGATTGGAAGGAAACCCTTCATTTTATTACTGATTGCTGCCACGATACACAGCATATACAGAAACTACTGGGGAGATAGAGGGAATCATAAAAAAATATAGTTTCTTATTTAAAGCAAAACATAACGGGCTGTTTTTGCATATTAATCTCTAATTGGACTTTCCTGACTTTTTGGACAAAACCAGAAAAGCAAATCAATTGATATGGTATCAGTGTTACTTGTCAACACGTTTTACCCGATGTGACTCATTGTCATGAGAAGTATATTTTTAGTGCCATCTGGTGATAAGCGTTTGGCAAGGTTTCCCTGAATCCTCAACAAGGCCGCCGAGAAGGAGAGGCACTGTGCCTGGCTTCCTGCAGCATTGCTGAAGTGGGTCACCTGGTATTTACAAGTCACCTCTTTCCTGCTTCCTCTTGTTGCAGACGGGATGGCTCTTCAGAAGGAAATTTGCTCCCCAGATCTGTTTGTTAGTTCAAGGATAATGTGCAAAGCTATGTCTGAACGGCGCCATGCTTTGCAGGGGCTGGGATTTACTGATTTAGCTCAACTTTTGCATTTGTTGCATTTATAACAACAAAAAAAAACCCTGATAGTTTGAAGACAATTTATTCTTTGAACAGATGATTCTATCATTATTTTCCCCACTCCTATTCAGAACAACAAAAGCTATGTTCAGAGCAAGAAAGAGTCATACCATTGCTTCGGAAAGATGACAGAAGGGTACCAGATGACAAAGCAAGAGGCCACTCATAAACTCATTTTTCTTTCATATGAAAGCAAATGTGCATTTTATTTTATGTCGTAAACAGTGAGGAATATTTTCCTAATGCAGGTATAGACGTGGCATGTAACAGATATATTTAGACAGGTCAGGGTCTCAGGTCTCGATTGCTGTACTTTGGAAAAGCCATAGACATTCAAAGCTCTTGAAATCAACCAGAGATTCAACAAGATCACACTGCAGAGCAAAAAATAAAATTTCCTGGATAAGCTGACATTTATAGATTTCCCTCATGGCTGCACCAGAAATTGACTGAGCCCTCATGCCAAAATCCAGAGCTAGCACTTTGGGCACAAGCTTTTTTCTATTCTTAAATTCTCCTCTTCTAAAAATACCATTTTGCTTTTACCCATTTGTAACTTCAAAAGGAAATGTAGAAGTAATAATTGAAAATAATAATAATGGCTGAGATTTAATGGGCATTTGATATATGTGTTGGAGGATAGAACAGGGCAATTCACATGATGGTCTTAAATATAGCATCTAGCATATGATGAATAAACATTAGTTCCTACTGTGCTACTTAGCCCTTGTTAAAAAACACTTGACTTTGTTAAAAATGAACTTGCCCTGGTATTTAGGGAATAATGAAGTCTCTCTATCTCTCACATTCTATCACCTTTATTTTGCCTCCTTTAAAATGACCTGCATTGCAGATTGGGATATGACATCCTTATGTCTGCATCAAGGCTTTACGCGCTATGCTGTCCCTCAATTTCCCACTCCTGGAATCTGATCCGTTTGAGCTCCTCTTCCAGCTCCTCTCTCACTGTCACCTTGACCCAGCGATTCTTCCTCACGCTTCTTCATTTACTGCCTTACTGTACCCACAAGGTCCGCACATCTCCCGGTCCAGCCTCCTTTCCTGTGTTTCACAGGTTTCCATGTCGTAAGAGTGAGCGATACAGTCGCTTTTGCTCTTTCATATAGGCTGCAGCCCAACAAAAAGCCAGATCTATGATCAAAATCATGAAGTCATGTTGAGTTTCACTCTTTGGAGACTTTCTTTTTGTTATAATTATATACTTCACAAGTATTTTCAAATTAGCAGTCTTTCAGTTGACCACATTTTATTTCACAAAATACTCTGGGAAAGGAACCTCTTATGTTTTCTACTTTAAGCACGATGTGATTTAATTTGTTTATTCGGTCAGCCATCATGAAAGTCACAGGGGCTGAATCACAGTGAAGTGCTCAATTTATTTTTTTAAATGAAATGACACAGGGAAAAGATCTTCAACCAAAGGACTAAGAATATTGTTCAGTGGTAGAGTAATTGGCTACCATAAGTGAAGCCCTGGATTTGACAATACACTCAATGCTGTGGCTTATGTCTAGATGTTTGTGGCTGGATTAGGGTGTATGCAGATAAAGGGTGTAATACTGGGATTAAGGGTGTAGATAATAGAAGCCCCACCCTGGCTGGCATCAGACAATAGACTTGCAGCTGCGATGGAATATAAAGGGACAGAAAGAAGACAGGTGTGCCACTGCTGCTTTGGCTGCTTGCTGCCTGCTGCCTGCCCTGCCAGGGACTGTTTCTCCTCTGTGAGGCCCTCTGCTGTGCCACCCTGCTTTGAAACTAGCTGCCTATGGACTGAAACGTCTACAAACTGTGAGCTGAAATAAACCTTTCCTCCTTTAGTTTTGGGTATTTCATCTCAGCAACAGGAAAGGTAACTAAGACACACACATGCATGCACGGGAAAGGTGCACACTCATTCTATACTGTCCCCATTTTAAGAGCTTTCTGTTGAGAAAAACAAGTAAATCCATGAGAAGTCAGTGCACTACCAGTTTACAGTTTAATTCCAAAGGTAACTTGTCAGGTTCTACATATTTTACTCATTATCCACTTTATTAGCCAACAGAATAAGCAGTTATTGCACTCTGGCCTTCCAATAGATGCCGAGCATCAGGAAAGTCTGTATTGTCTGTGCAGAAGGAGAGACCCGATTACCTCTGCACTTGAGTTTAATTTTAACATCGTAAAACTTTCAATCTTCAGTAAAACCTGAAGTGACCAAGAAACTTCTGGGCTCCATGCTCATTTCTTGTCTCAGAGCCCAACTTCTTCCCTGTCCTTGTTTACATCCCTATGAATTCTGGAGCCACCAGTAAGTTGCCTAAATGTGGAAGCTACACCAAGATTGATCAACAGAAGAAAACTTTAAAAGCTATACTCTGTGAGTTTCTGATAGATCTTAAATATTTCTTGTTACTGTTTCTTCTCAACTTCTCCAACTCCTTCATAGACAGGAAAAGAAAATTATGATTGAAAAGAGCCTTGAAAATCAAAGGCCTTTGTTTATTGTTGCTGCCATGATGGCACAGAACAATGGGGCCCACTGATCATGAGCTGGACCCTCCAAAACCATCTGCCAAAGTAAACCTTTCCTCTTTATAAGGTTGTTATCTCATGGGTTTTTCTTATAGTAGCAGAAAGCTGACTAACACATACACAAAATAGGAAATTTAGCATCCTACTAAAAATATCTACCGTTTATTGAGAACAAAGTATACTCCAGACATTAAGCCAGAAATAAGAGCACTTCTCATTCCTATCTTATAAGACAAAAGCATTGCTCAGTTATGGTGGGTGGATTCCTCACAGCTATGCAGTTCAAGGTGGCCGAGCTGGCAATGGTGCTCCGACCTCCAGAACTCACTCATCCTTTACCTTTTCCTGTGCTCCCCAGGCTTCCATTTGGGTGCGGTCAATATGAAACCATTGCTCAGCAATAAATGAGAAGAAATGAGAAGAGTACGGTTGTCACATTTGTTTTTGCACTGAGTAACATCATGAGTGGGTTAGTGTCTCGATAAGTCAGTGACTCTTGGCAAGTAGGCCTACCACACCACACTCTTTCTCTGGGTTCTAATAATTGCACCTCACCTTGGCCCTTTAGGAAGACATAGCACCCTACCCTTGCCTCCTGTGAGGTACAGCACCACTCTTCTACCCAGCTGGAGTGTCATCTCTTTCTTGCCAGAATCCCGACAGATTTACAGTGTCTATCAGAATATGTTTCATCAGAAGTGAATTATAAAGTTCGGGGGTACTTTTCTCATCCCTATGGGGAGATGTAACCAGATTATTATGTAACGACAATACAATAGGCATGTCTGAGTACCTAGCTCAGCTTCTGTCTCGTATAGAGAATTTCATAAATTAGACTAAAGTCAAATATAGATCAATAAGTGCTTTACATACTTGAATTACGAATCTGCTTTAACATGCTGCTATATGAATTTTCTCGAATTTCCTTATTCTAATTCTATCATCCTAGAATTTAAGGTACATGTTATATATTTTCACTCCATGTCAAACTCAAAGCAACTGTGGCATTTTAAAAAAGGGCCCTAAGGAAATGAGGCTTATGAAGAATAAAGATTTGAGGTTCTCCTGCTAAGAAGAATTTAGAACTGTGCAAAATTAGAGAGTGTAGCATCACATTCATCAAATACTGGGAGGATTAGAGATTTAAAGAGATTATTAGTGTTAATGATGGCGCAAAATGCTTTATGAACAAACTAAGCTAGATGGGACAAGTTTAAATAACTCTGGTCTCAGTCATGTTGATTATATACTTCGTTTCTAATGAGAGCACACCATGTTTCCCAGGAAGATGTGGATAACACAATCTGGATTTATTTTCCCTTTGTTCAAAACTGTATACTTCACGAGCTAATGGTGCTCAGCGATGAAATTCTAGCTGAGTAAGCATCACCTTGGCAACTTTTCTGGCTCCTCTGTTTGTGCATCCCCATTCTACACCAAATTGTGTCCTCTCCTATGTTTCTCAGGGCCTTGGCGCACCCTCCACTCGCTTGGCATTGTTCACTGTGTGGGGCTCCTTTACAGGACGGTGGCACATTGTGGACAGGGCACAGGCACACAGAAAGAGCACAGTCAGTGTTTGTGGAATTCATGTAAGACACATGAAGCAACAACAGTGAAAAGAAACATCTGCATATTTAGGTGGGGCAGGCTCTCTAACATGTCTGCCGATGTTTACTCTGGTGGCTTTGACCTGATTATAAAGGAAAACCCAAAGCATTTTGAAATAAGGATGGGCAAGGGAGTGCTCAAATCACCTTACTCTATATTACAGCCTTAGTTACGTCAAAATTTATGGTGAAGAACATCATTTAAGAATTCTAAGACCTTGGTTATTTATCTTGTGGTAGCATATATTATAATGCAAGAATGAGGAATAGAATATAAACTTGGGAAAAATAACGATAGCTGGATAAGTCAAAACATATTCTTTCAAATGAATTAGTATTCTCATTTTATGAATTTGCAAAAGCAATTTCAATTTTGCATCCATCAATTTGGGTTGTTTTAGATCAACACATCCACTAAAAAAACTGCTTAAAAAGTCAGTTTAAAAAAAAATAACCCAAACAAATCATCCTGGTATGACGACGTGTGGGGTTCAAGGTCCAGCAGAGAGGGCCAACCAACAAAGATGAGGCTGGTACTTGATGTCATCAAGTGCTGCTTCTGACCGAGCTGATCTCTCAGCAGCCCAGGCTGGTTCAGGGACAGACAAATTGGAGTGCAGGGCCTTTCGAGAGGAAGAGCCTAGAAAGTCCTCCATCACTGGGTTGGACCCAGGCCGCCACATTTAGTGAACTAAATAAAAAAGGTCACACACCAGCCTCAATGGAGTTCTACTCCTGTTTGGATTACGTCGACCAGACTCTTGTCTAGTTATCTGCCAGACCAGAAATTAACCACTGTGGGACAAAATACCATCAGTTAGAGATGCACGTTGTCTTTAAAATATTTTATATTCACAGCTCAGCTTTTTATAAAAATTAAGCACTCAGGAAGGCAGGACCCAAGACCCAGAAAAAAGCAAACACTACAAACAGATCCAGAGGCAGTTCAGACCAGGAGCTATCAGACACAGGCTTTAAAATAGCCACAGCCAGCATGTTAAAGGAATGAAAGACAAACTAGAGGACTTAATAAAAACAACAACAACAACAAAACAATGAGCCAAATGGAAATTCTAGAAATCAGTGTGTATCGATAGGTAAGGAGACAGAGGTACATAGGTAAGTAAAGACAGACAAGTGAAGAGAGAGAGAATTCCATCAGTTAGACATAAATGCACAGCTTTAACCACTGAGAAGAGATGAGGAAGAGAGGGTGTCGAGACAGAATACCAGCTGCCCGTCTTATTCTCACCTGTTGGTAAGCCTGGAAAACAAGGAAAAGAGTGTAACAGGCACACAGAACATGGTGTTCCTGGAGTCCAACACACGAGTTCCTGGAGTCTGAAAGGCCAGGGCAGTGTTTACAGAGACACTACATGTTACTGTCTACAACTGACAAATAGTGTCAAGACACAGTACCAACAGGGCTCTGGACACCAAGGGAAGATACAGAGAAAAAGAGATGAATACACATTTGATACAAAACTATTGGAAAGCAAAGGTAATCATTTTAAGAGTAGGCAGAGGAGCAGGCCATGATGGTGCACGCCCATAATCCCCGCACTATAGGAGACTGAGGCAGGAAGATTGCAAGTCCAAACCTAGCCTAAGCAACTCGGCAGTTTAGAAAGACCCTGTCCCAAAATAAAAAATGAAAGGGCAATGCAAAAGCCCTGGGTTCAATTCCCCAGCACACCCCTCCACCCCAACAAAAAGAAAAGAAAGAATGGCCAAAGGAAATAGACGTCATCTTCAAAAAACTAAGACGAGATTGAAGGCCAGCTTCCCTGCCAAAGACAATCGAAGTTATAAGAAAATGCAATGCTATTTTCAAGGTGCTTTAAAGGACAAAGCAAAATTAAAGAAAACTCATCTACTTAAAATTCCATACCCAGAGAACATATGCCTTAAAACATTTTCAAACAAAAAGTGAGTGAATTTCTTGGCAGCACACTCAACCTAAAGTCTATGTTAAATAATGCTCTTCAGGCAGACTAAAAATAATCTCACATGAAATTTCAGGAAATTAAGGATTAACAACCAGTGGAAATACATGCAGGTGAATCTAAATTAATACTGACTGCTTTAAACAATTAGTATTACAATATTACAATGTCTTGTGGGGCTTGAAATATATGTCAAAGTACCAAACTAAAATGTCTAAAAACAGTAACATAAAAAGTGAAAGGAATATAAATTAGTATTCTGTGATGATTGCTCCATGAGGCGAAGGCACAAATATTGTGTGCATATTGTAACCTTTGGTGTAATTACTGAAAAATGTAAAAGAATCTGTAATTATCAAGTCATTATGGTGAGAAAATGGATAATAAACAGCACTTATTTCAAAAGCAGATGAGGACAAAAAGGGACATAATCTAGTTCGATGAAATAGGCAAAAAGAGTAAAATTATAAATTTTAGAAAAAGAACAGAAATTGCATTAAGTAAAAAATGAAGTAAATTCTCTAATTAAAGTATGCAAGTCATCAACCTGGATTTAGCTACCATATATATACACACACACATATATACACACACACACACACACACACACGGTATAATTATATATAATGTATTATACATTAGATACATATTTTGCATATGTATGTAATATATATTAGATACCATATTCAGAAAGGTTAAATGTTGAATAGAAAAAGAATCAGATAACCTTTTCAGACTAAAGCTAGTGTAACTATACTAATATCAATTTATATTTTTAATTTAAAAAATTTTAAATTTTGAAATAATTTCAGATTCACAGATAATTGCAAGAAATAATATGGAGATTTAATGTGTCTCTTACCCAGTTTCCCACAATGGTAACATCTTGCAAAGCTGTAATACAGCATCAGAATCGATACTGACGTTGACATTCTTACCACATAGAATCTTCTTGGCACCATAAGAGTCCTTCGTGGCTCTTGGTAACTGCACATACCTACCTTGTGCCCTGCCCCCTCCTAAGCATAGGAAGCCATCAGAATGGCTCAGCTTGATTCTCCAGAAGGCTTGTCTGAGCCGAGTGAATAGGGCGTTTCTTTCCATGGGAGAGACGGACCGGTGTGTCTGACCTTTACCCGCTGAAGAGTTTCTGGATTATTTCTAGATTTCGGCTATTACAAGTAAAGCAGCAAGAGCAGCCACATGTGTTTCTGGGCATAAACCATTGCTCAGGGATAAACACCCAGTGTGCAATGTCAGGTCATATGGTAGTTGCATTTCTAGGTTTTGAGAAACTGCTGCATATTTCCTGAGCAGCCTCAGCATTTTGGATCCCCAGTGGCAATGGATGAGCGGTCCGGTTTCTTTGCATCTTCATCCAATTTGGAGTTGTTGCTGCTTTTTGTTTGTGTGTTTGAGCCATTCTCATGGTATGTAATGATACCCGATTTTTATCTTAGTTTACAGTCCCCAATGGCTGATGGTGTCGAACATCTTCTTCTGTTCTTGTCACCTGCACATTGCAGTAAATGTCTGTTCATGTCTTTTACTCATTTGATAATTAGAATCTTGTTTTTTTAATGTATCTAGAGGGATCTTTACAGCTCCTAGCTAATTGTTCTTTGTCAGATATATGCTTTCGACCAGGTTGCCTTTTTATGGTCTTTAGAGGGTCTTTCATAAAGCGAAAGTTTTAAATTTTGAGAAAGTCAAATATTTCAGGTTTTCTTTTTACTGTTTTTGTGAGTTGATTCTAAGCATCGCCTGCCTTGTTCCAATTCTTGAAGATCTTCCCGACATGTATGTCTTCTAAAAGTTTATACTTTCATGTTTTATACTCACATCCATCATCCATTTTGAGTTACTGTTTTGATGAGTTATGAACTTTAGGTTAAGGCTAATTTCTGTAGTGATTATGGACATCCAATTATTCCCACACCACTTACAGAAAAGGCTAGTAAGAACAGAATTTAAAGATTGAGACTTAATTGTACATTTGCTACAAGAGACATACTACATATAAAGACATGGACAATTTGAAAGTAAAAGGTTGGACAAGTGAGCAACAGACAGCAAAAATTGCTGCTGTCATATTATTAATGCAGTGGATATTAATTTCAAAACAAGGAAGATTACTAGCACCTGGAAAGGTGTCAGTTTAAGAGGACGATATAAAAATCTCAAGCGCTTATGTCCTCTATAATAGAACTTCTAAATACATGATGCATTTCTATATATACTGATGGAAATAAATAATAGAACACTCATAATAAGAATTACAGACTTCAGTGCCCTTTGGTCCATGAGAATAGATCAAATAAAGAGTGAAAGTGTTTATCATGTAATCTACACAATCAGCAAACTAGACCTAACTCACATTTATGGAATACTTCACCTAAAATTAGTAGAATATGCATTCTCTTCAAGAGCACGAGTTACATTCACCAGATGAGGGGATTTGCTGAGCCACGAAGTGTCACAACACCAGGAGATGATTATATTACAGAAAATGTCATCTGGGCCTTGTGGTAAAAATCAGTGGCAACGAGACATTCAGGATATTTTCAGATATTTGGAAATGAACATACTTATAAAGAACGAACCAATCACGTAAGGAACCACAGAGGAAATGAGACAATACACTGAGCTGACCAGCGGTGAAGTCAGTCATATGTGGTATGATCAAAATATATGGTGAATATTTAAATTTTTAAAAATTATTACAGTAAATGACACATTGCCATTAATCCTTCTCAGAATACTCCCACTTGCTTTGAACACACTTATCTCAGTGTTCTTGTCACTTTCTGAAGAAGTCCTGGAGGTTCTTGTTCCTGTCTTTACAAGGTGTGATCAAAAATATGGTGAAATGTTGCTGCCAGTGGCATGTGAGGTAAAGGAAGGTTCGTAAAATCATTACTGTGTGTTATCCACATTGCTCAAGGATCCAGCACCACGTGATTGCTGGCTCCTCCTCCAAGCTGAAACCACCACGAAGGCTACACATTTTGAATTAATTCATGACAGTAAAACGGCCACAACAGTGTAACTAAACACAAAAGAGGCCTTCCAGAACTGCTTCGGGAAGTGTCAGGAACGACGGGTGTGTTCAAAGCGAGGGGGAGGAGTCTAAGGGGCACTGATGGCAATATGTTTTACTGTAATTTTAAAAACTTAAACATTCGCTGTATTTTTAATCACACCTCCTATAAAATCTTGTGAGATACAATTAAATTAGTACTTAGAAGGAAATATAATCTTTAAAGCCCTGTAAGAGAAATTTGAATGGTGTAATGTGCTAACTTGATTAAAAAAGAATAAATTAAGTGAAAGGAGAAAAAAGAACAAAGAATATAATAGGAAAAAATCATGAATTTGAAACTGTATTAAGGTTCTCCAGAGAGACAAATAGAAGTTTTAGCTAGAAATAGGTGTAGATGTAGATGTAGTGTAGATATGGGTATATCTATAGCTATAGATGTTGAGAAGACATTTTAGGGAAACTCGCTCACCATGTTGGAGGCTGAGAAGTGTGACAATAGGCCTTCTGCAAGCTGGAGATGCAGGGAACCCAGGTATACGGCTCAGTCCAGGCCCAAAGGCCCCAGAACCAAGGAATCTGATGTGTGATGCTTGGTCCAAAGTTGAAGGCCTGAGATTCCCCCAGTCAGAGTCCAGATGCAAATCCCAGAGTCCAGATAGAAGAACTTGAAGCTCGGCTGTCCAACTACTCTGTCCACCAACTCCCGCACCAGTCTCCCTGGGCACACCCTCCCCAGACACATCCAGAAATAATGCTTTTCCAGGTGGCTAGGTGTCACTTAATCCAATCCAGATGACATTTAGATTACTCATCACATGCAATCCTAAGAATAAACATGATGTCATAGGACATAAAAACTATGAGTGTTTTTTTTTATCTATTTGTGACAAAAATTTGTAAAATAGAGTAAAAAGTGTAATTTACAATAGAAGCAAAAATACAAAATACTTGGGAATTAATTCACCAAAAGATATGCAGGATTGTACAGTTTTGCTGAGAATTTACAAAATATTCAAATTAAATGGCAAGACATGCTATGTTTCTAGATTAGAATATTCAGTTTTGCTAAAATGTCAGTTATCACCAAACTGATAAGAGACTTTATGCAATCCCAACCAACATCCCGATTGGAATTTATTTCACTGGAAACTGGTTGCAAATTGTATATAGAAATGCAAAGGATCTAAAATAGCTGTAGCGATCTCAAAAACTATGAACAAAGTTGGAAAACTTGCACTGTCTGATTTAAAGACTTGCTAAATTTTAGTAATCAAAGTATGTGGTATTGGTGTAAAAATAGACAAGATAGACAAAATATAAAGTCTAGAAATTCGCCCACACATTTGTGATTAATTTTTTAAACAAAGTTGCCAAATCTACTCAATAGGAAAATGCAAATTTTTAAACAAAAAGTCATGGACCAGCCACAAAAATTTTTAGGAAAAAATAACACAAAAATTAACTTTAGAAACATAATAGTTCTATGTTTAAAACCAAGCCACACATTTTCTGAAAGAAAACAGAAGGGTACACCATGATTTGGAGAGAGGCAAAGACACAGGAAGCACTAAACCTAAAATAGCTTAAAATGCTTAGGTTAACTTTTGTTCATAGTAGAGTCTTTTGCTTATCAAAGGCAGCATAGAAGAAAATGATAAGGAAAGATATATACTGAAAGAAAATATTCTCATTACATATCTCTGACTATGATTTATATCCAGAATAGTGATACCCTACTAATCCATAATAAAAATACACAGCTCACCATAAAGGTCAAAATATTTTAATGTCACAGAGGAGCACACATGAAAGCACATTAAACAAGTCAAAGTATTAAATATCTATGAAAGGTAAATTGAAACCAAATGATATACTTCCACGCCCAACAGAATAGCTGAAATACAGAGGGCCTCCCAACACCAAACACTGGTTACCATATTGAACATATGGAACAACTAGAACTTTAAATGGAAAAATGTTCAACACTTAGGAAAACTCTTTCTAAAATTATGAACCATACATCTGCCCTTGGATGCAGCAATTCTAAGACATTTGCCCAAGAAAAACAAAAATATGTGTTCTTTGTAGAAGGTTGATAACAGCTCCCAGCTGGGAATAACACAAATACCCAGCAGCATGAGGGTACCGATGCCATGTCATATCACTGGGATGCTCTTGTTACTGTGGGATGCCAGCCAGTAACACAAAAGGATAAAATACTGAGACACACGACAGCAGGGATGAATCCAAAACCCTTATATTTTATGAGGAAATCAGACATCAAAGTGTACATTAGTGTATTTCCACTCATGTGAAGTTTAAAAACAGGCCCAGCTGATCCTCGGTGATCAGAATCCATAGTGATTGCCGGTAGGTGAGGAGTGGTTTGGGATTAAGAGAAAGAGGCCCATATGAGCCCTGGAAGGTAATGGGAATGGCCTTTATTTGGTATAGGTGTTGGTCACATGCGTATAAACATTTCAAAAAACTCACTGAATTGTGTGATTAAGTCTTCTGCATTTCCCTGTATGTAAACTTTTTTCCCCCATAAAATTATTTAAAAATACTAGAGCTAATTTGTGTAAAAGATGTACGTGTTACACCTCTCAATACACAAATGGTACCTAGAAAGTGTGCAAATTTTACACAGAAAATAGGCAGGAGGGGTTAGATTCTCCTCTCTATTCCTTAGTTTGCCTCACGGAATCAGGAAGACATTAGTCACCTCTAGTGGTTAAAAGTCATTCCATATTCAACGTGTTGTGCATATGATCACAATCATAACAAATTTTCAAATACTGGCGTAATTTCCCAAGCTGTTTTCTGGACTGGCCGGTGGAGCGACCCAGGCTCCTCCCACTGTGGCCCCGCCTTCTCACCACGTGGTTTCCGTCCGGCCAGCCAAGAGGGAAACCAGCCCTCAGTCCAGCCTGGCCAGCTTCCGTGCCAGACCGGAAGGAGCTCATACTGCATCTACGCAAGCCCGCAGCCGGAAGTCGGCCCCGGGGCTGCGTCTGACGTGCAGGAAGAGCCAGACTGGGACTAGTGTGCGCCCAGAGGAGGCGCGTTTGCGAAGCAGCCGTGTCTGCGTCACAGCTAGTCACAGTCCCCATCCCGGCTCTGTGCTAAGGACGCATTTCTACTCTTTCCTTCTGGCTTTCTCCTTCCCTTTTTAGCTTCCATTGAGGAAAATGTGCGAACTCTCTCCTGTATAAACCTGAATACTTAATGTAATTATCCCAAAATATGTGAAAAGCCAAGTTGTTGGGCGTAGACACAAAGCCATCTCATTCTACGTTTGCTGCACGTGAGTGTCCAGGAGAAATGGCTTCCTATCTACGTTCCAGAGAGCCACAGGGATCCTTATAAAAGGGCAAAAATGCTGCTGAATCCACGTGACATTGAAGCTGGCACTGTCTGCAGACTGATAACACACTTCACACGGTTGGGGTCTACCTTTTTTTCAGAAATAGTAGCACGTTCTAGTTAGTGTCCTGGCGAATTCATAGTATTGTGGTTTTTTTCTTGTTTTGTTACTATACATCCTTTCATTGTTTTTCTTTTTAAATCTTAGTTGGGGCCTTGAACTCCACATATTTGGAAATCATATTCTGCATGACTAGCAGCTGTCATCATTACTAAGGCTGAAACAGCAGAGTGCTTCAAGGTGTGAGTTAATTCAGATTTTAAAAATTCAGATTATTTCTCAAGTGTTAAAATCTTTTCAATTCTTACACTCTCAAAACAATTATTTTTTCTAAAATACTTTATTCAGTCCAAGAATTAAAAGGCATCAAAGCAAATTTCCCGTTGGGAGGTATCCAGTCATCTGAGAAGAGAATACAAATACCATGGGTTCTCTGATAGAACCACAGATTTCCCTCTTGCCTTATCTCCTTAGGGAATATTCCTCTCTGTTTCCCTCCCTCCCTCCCTTCCCTTCCCATGCTTTCCTTTTTCCCCCCTTCCTTCCTTCCTTCCTTCCTTCCCTCCTTCTTCCTTCCTTCCATTTCTCTCTCTATCTCTGTCTCCTTCTTTGAGATCACACTGCATTATTGTGCATTTTGGCTTCTGAGACTTCTCACATTGCCCCAAATCATCTCTCCAGCTGACATTCATGGTTGTACCCACCGTTTTCACGACACCAACCCCACCCTCAGCCAGCAGATCTTTCCAACTAATGAACTAGTGTATGAAATTATATCCCTTATATTATTAACTCTCCACAAAATGGAATTTCTCTGAGCTTACATTCCCAAGTGCAGCAGCAGGAAACATTTCTGCTCTACGGGTGAGCTGGAGGTAACACCAAAAAGTCACAGCGACTGTCCTTCTAGCCCCCAGCTAGCATTGTCCTTACCCAGGAAACCAGCATGAGGCCGTGCAGAGAGCCGACATGGTAGAGGGTTCCCAAATGTTAGAATTTTTTAAAGTGGCTTCTTTTTTGTGGAAAGTAATGATAAATTGCTATTTGGCTGTAAATAAGTGTGGTCTTAGTGTTTGGCATCTTCATTAATAAAGGAGCTGATTGACAAAATCAAAAGGCAAGATGTTAGGAAGTGAACAGAACTGAGGACAGAAGTGGACAGAACGGCCACCCTGCGGCCCTCATGCAGACTCCTCTCGGGCTGTGTGTCCAACGCTCAGAGCAGGTGGCACCCGGGACCAGGGGAGCAGACAGACACTAAGTGAGCTACTAAGGAGTTGTTTGGGATTTCATTGTTGGAAAGCTCAAATCCTCCTTCAAATATAAGCAGGACAAGGACATCCACACATCCCTCCTTAATGTTGGATAGCTGCCGTGACAGAGACCAAGATCCTGTTTGCACGAAGTTAAAATATATGACAAATACCACAAAATGTCTCATGACCCTGGGCCGTGGCCTTTCTTAAAAGGGTTTCAAATGTTAAAAGCCTTCCAATTCAGAGCCCGGGAGCCAGGGGCCTCTGAGATCACTGATTTGTCTGCTGAACTCTAAGTGGATTGCTCCAGCTTAACGGCTTATTTTGCTGCCTGAGCAGAAATAAGAAAATGCAAAATTATCAGTGACAACTTTAATAGCAAAATGCCGAGAGGCACTGTCTTCTCACACGCACATGAAATTACCTTTTGAAAGTCATCACTTCCAAGTGCTGTGCTGGGTCCCCTTTGTGTCTCCAAAAAGATTCGGGGGAAAAAAAACACAGTCATTGCTGTCACTGTTAATTAGAGTCTCCGGAGTGTCGCTTCCCACCCGAGGTGCTTGCCATCCCCTGCCAAGCCCCACAGGGACAGCAGAGAAAATTGTTTACAGCCCAGTGTGCTCCTGCTTGGTGCTTGCGTCACCTCATGGCTATAGCGAGGGACTCATCGGCCTCTCCTGGTAGGGGCGGAAGTCATTTTCTGTGCAGCCAGAATGTCACCTAAGCTCAGAGTGACAGTCCTCAGCCAGACATAAACTTCCACCAAAAAGAAGAAGAAAAACAACAAAAACCCTCCAAAAGGACCGTGAGTGAATTAGCAAGTAACATAAATTAGGAGCAGTGAAAAGATTTTATAGGCATCTCTTTACAATTCTATTTTAATTCACTGTCACTACACATACTAGTCTTATTTTTCTCTTTCTCAGATACTAGGTTCTTCTCATGAGGAAACCAGCCTGGAAATGTTTGCAGGCTTCACATACAATTGTTTGAATTTAGGATTATGATTGTTGAAATTATCTCTGAGGACAGTTGTCATTCGACCACATCCTAATGTGGTATATCTGTCCATGTTTTTGGTCTCTGGTGTTTGAAGGTTGGTGTGTTCTCTTCAGTCTTGTTTTTTCTTCCTCCTGGCAGCAAGATTCATCCCATGAGTGAGTGTGAGACCCACTGAGGCCCTGTGACCTTACCCAGCACCTTTCTAGGCACAGTGGGGAGAGAGGAAGTGAATTATTCCTGGCTCCAAGCCTAGGAGCGCACAGCTCTGGTCCTTCCTGCAGGAGAAGCCAGCTGGAGCACGGATGCCGACCAGGAAGGGACTCAGACACGGCACAGAGGGGAGAGGTCGATGATCCAAAGTCCTTGGTGAGGCAGGAATTCTCCTTCCTAAAGTACAAATTTAGCAGGTGATAGTCCATCTTTGTAATCTGATGTTGACAGGGCTTTGGAGAGGAAGACTCCCTACCGTGTGTTTTTTTAGAGATAATATGTGTACATATTTATGTAATACAGTATGATAATTTGATACATAGATGCAATGTATATGGTCAAATTGGGGTGATAAGCACTTCCATCCTTAACAATACTTCTTGCTATGTGTTTGGAACCTTTGTACTCTTCTAGTTATTTTGAAATATCTCAGAGACTGTTCTAGAACAGTGGTGGCAAACCTATGGTACGTGTGCCACAGCAGGCTGTTTGTTATCATTGAAAGCTCTAAAAGGTTCGCCATCACTGCTGTATACAGTAGTTACCATTCTGTGCCATAGAAAACCAGCATTAGTTCTGCACATCTAGCCATACTTGGGTCCCCCTTATCTCATCTCTTCTTCTCACCTACCCTTCCTGATTTCTAGTAACCAGTATTCTACTCCATTATTTTATGAGATTAACTGTTCGGTGTCCCTAAGTGGCTGAGAATATGTAAGATTTGTCTTTCAGTTCCTGGCTTCTTTGAGTTAACATAACATCCTCCAGTTCCGCCTGTGTTGCTACAAATGATGGTACGACATTCTTCTTTGTGACTGAAAAATATCCCATGGTACGTACAGACTACTACATTTTCTTTATCCCTTCAACCATTGATAGGTACCGATGTTGATTCAATATCTTGGCTATTGGGAAGAGTGCTGCGATAAACCTGAGAGTGTGGGTGTCTCTTTGGTATGCTTGTTTCTTTTCCTTTCCCAGTAGTAGAATTGGCATCTCATGTGGTAGTTCTATTTTTAGCATTTTAATGAACCTCCATACTGTTATCCATAACGGCTGTACCAATTTCCATTCCCACCAGTAGTGTAGAAGAGTTCCCTTTCTCTGTGTCCTCATCAGCATTTATTTATTTTTTCTTGTTACTAATAACCATGCTGACAGGTGAGAGATTTTGATTTGCATTTTCCTGGCGATTGGCGGCATTAAACATTTTCACGTATCTTGGCTATCTGTATGGCTTCTGATAAACGTTCACGCAGATCTTTAGCCCATTTTTAATTGAATTATCTTCGTCTTGGTTGAGATATTTTTTGTTTGTATGCCTGCAAACTCTTTATAGGTGTTTCATCTCTCTAGTTTCCATTGTTGCCCGCCTAGTGATTATTACAGATAGACAGTTGCTCATCATTGACTTCTTGCCCTTGACAGCCATGAGGCTGTGCACCACACAGGCATCCTCCTGTTCAGTTCTCACGTTTAATTCATCCCCTTGCTGAAACGAAGACATTCCCCTGCTAGGTATGCCCGGCGGGGGGGCATCTGGGACACATTCGTCTCATGCTCCCTGATCTCCAACTGTCGAGACCACATCTCTGTCAGGTCAGTGTTGTCTGATTCATTTGAATGGCTTTCTTGGTCACAAAATAGAACTTGAAGTATTTTCCTATGTTAGGAGCTAGGAAAAGAAGATTCATTTTTTCCTAGCTCCTGATTTTTCTTAGAAAACGACTAATTATGTAGTGCTTTGAAGAATGGTAGGTTCATGGTTTCCCTTATGTTCCACCTTCCTGGGAATTGATAGAGAGAAGCGATTCCTCACACACCCACGGAACACCAGAGCCGCTCTCCACCCGGTGAGATTCATGACACAACCCACTTCGCACTGCCGCCCACTTCCGGGTCTGGGAACGAGAAGCCTTAAAGACGGCAGCTATTAACTGAAATGGCTTGAGATTTCCATTTTGAAAACTCTTTGTACTTTGAAGTCTATAAGTCAGAACTGATCCAGACGTTTCCACTACCGGCTGTGCCATGTGGCTTGAGCAAATTTCTTTGAGCTTTCTGAGCCTGTTTCTCCAGCTGTAGCATGGAGCTGGGAAGAGGATTCTCAGTGTCTGCTCACCGTGAGGGTTAAGCAGTGACACCAGTACACAGTAACTGGTGCAGAGTGGTAAATTTTCTTACTCTGTTTTCTGTTATTATAGCTGAATATCACATACTGGAAAACTTATAAAGAACGGAGGTTTATTCAACTCACATTCTGGAGGCTGGGAGGTCCAAGGACTTGGCATCTGGCGAGGGCCTTCTTCCTGCATCAGGACATGGCGAGGGCACCGTGAGGCTGGACTGGGTGAGCTTGGCAGCTCAAGTCTCTCCTCCTGTCCTCACAAAGCCACTGACACCATCCTGGGGCCCCGTGACCTCATGGAACTCTGACTTCCCAAGTGCCCCATCAAACACCACTGGTACAAGGCTTCGGGGATTAAGTGTTACCACATGGAATTGGGAGACGCATTCAAACCATAGCATGAGTCTGGAATGTGAGCCACTGCTGCTGTTGGACTATCATTTGCCTCAATTCCCCGCCGGGGTTGTCAGAGCCCAGGGAACCAGAGAGCTCCTCCACACCCTGCCGCGGTTCCCGGCTGACCCTGCCGAGGCGGGCACTGTGGCCTGTGGGCACTCTGTCTTCCCTCTAAACTGGGCGAAGTTGTAACTGCCAGGGATATAAGGCGACGGAAAGGGATAGAAGATGACAGTTGTGTGCACTTAGGTCCTACAAGGAGCACCTGAGCTGGTCCAGAGAGAGTAGGTGGCTCTCCCAGGTGGGCTCCCCTGCTCCTAGGGAAGGTGTAAGGTGCTCTACGTGGATTGAGCAGAGTAGCGTGGATGCATGGGGCATGCTGGAGATGTTTCCACTGACAACTCCTTGTGCAGCATCAACAAAGCGTGTGTAGTTCCCAGTGCTGAGGCTCGGAAGTCACACCCAGGAGCCTGGAGGAGGCAGGCTTGCTGCAACCATCCGGGGACCGCAGAAAGTGGCCGGGAAGGGAGCCAGAGGACATCATGAAGGACTTAGGTTGGTGAGCTTGAAGTTCTAAGTTGCTATGTTTTTCAGAAAAGAATATAATCAAAATGAACTCAAGGGTTAGCAAATCTTAAGAGAAATGATGAAAGTGGCTCAAGAACTCTCCCGAAGGTGCCCCAGGTGTGGTGAGGTGGACGCGCTGAGCTCTGGGGCTTCCTGGAGAATTAGCAGCCTCCCACGTCATAAAGCTGTCGGGCAGCACGGAAGGCCAAGTCATCAGCTCAGCTGGGTTTGCCACATGATGATAACCAATCTGTACTACAGGAAAAAGCTGCAATCGTATTGAAAGGGAAGAAAGATGAAAATATGGAAACAATGGTGACATTTCTGGAGGATGCACTAAATCTGGCAATTCTCCCCAAACTGACATTTAATGTAATCCTAACCAAGATTCCAAGAACATTTTTATAAGACCTAAAAAGCTCGTTCTAAAGGTCACACGAAGGAGGAAATACAGAAGAAAAGCTAAATAAATGACAGGATAAAGGAGTGAGGTTTTCCGTCTCCACAGATACCGTAACAGATTGTGAAATACGCAGATACATAAGAAAGACTGTGGCTACAGGGATAAGAGAACATCAGTTATCAGGGGAACCGAGGAGAGAAACCTGGAGACACAAAGCCATGCTGAACGTACGCTTGTCCTGGCGTTGCCACCAGGGCCTAATGATGGAAAAGTGTGAAGCACACACACACCACCCAATGTTGGCTACACCGGCCGGGGCTCTGAGAAGAGGGATGATAAGAGATG
The DNA here is from genome assembly GCA_004026905.1 of Hystrix cristata. NCBI lineage: Eukaryota > Metazoa > Chordata > Mammalia > Rodentia > Hystricidae > Hystrix > Hystrix cristata. The sequence goes on along the minus strand of PVJO010012669.1, from coordinate 18,045 downwards.
CGGCTAAGTGCTTGAATCTTTCAAACTAAAAAAAAAAAAAAAAATTTAAACAAATTACATAATTTTAAATCTTTTTCTAAGATATTTTATTTTCTCTATTGTGCATTTGTGTTGCTGTTACATTCATTTTGTAAAACAGAGCAGAGACTTTCCCGGTGCTGGAACTGCTTGTGTTCCAAACCCGGCCATGTGGATTTCTAGGTGTGGAATGTTTCCATCTCATATTTCTTGCCTGAGTGGCTGTTAGGAAGATTAAACGCGATGAATATGCTGCATGCTTAGACCAGATCACCCAGGAAACTGCTTGGAATGTTAGCAGAGTGCGGAGTGAAGCGAGCAGAGCGGGAAGAAACAGAGTTGGTGGGCGGTGCCAGGAGAGATGTGATTCCTAATGGCCACAGGAACCTGTGAAATTGTTCTATGTAATAAAAATGAGTCATCAGATTTGTCTTTTGATGGGTTGGGGATTTAGCTCAAGGCCCTGAGTTTGAGCCCCAGCACCAAAAGAAACCAAACCAAAGATTTGTCCTTTGACGTGATTCCCTTGCCAGATTAACATTACTGCTTATAATTTATTATATTTATATTTGATTCTGTTATAAGATTAAGTCACTTGCATTCCTAAACCAAAACCCGAGAGAAGAGTCAGTATCAGTACTGACATGCGCAAGGAGACTTAGTTTTGGGAGCCCGGAAGCATCCTAGTGACAGTCATCTTGCCCACACACATCTTGGGATTCCTCCAGCCAGCAGAGGTGAGTAGAGTTCTTAGCCCACCTGGCTGCCTGGGGCCAGGGGCAGGATATTTTTATTCTACTGCCAAACTTGGGGGAAAATCATTCCCTGGGGCAGCTGGGAAAAGCGTTCAGCATTCAAACTTGTGACTTTGTGATGCTTGAGTTTTAAATTGTATATTTATTATCTGCTTTTTTAACTTTGCTATTCTTATTATCCTAATCAATAATTTAAAGAAGGATCTCATTAAAATATATTAAAGACATATATATAAATATTTAATTTAGGTATGTTAGCACAGACCTAGATTCTGTGCAGGAGTAAAATAGGCTGTAATGAAATTGCTTTGCATTATATCAGAAAGTTTATAGATAATTTAATACACATTTGAAGCTTTGATTTAGGTATATAATTTTAAAGTGAATATGTTATTGGTCTCCAAAAGTAACATAAAAGTTTAAAAAGACAACCATACTAATATTTCTTTTTCATCTATTCCACACAAATTCATGGCAGTCTTATGACATGGTGGGCATTCTACAAGATCTTTATCCCCAGTGACTCTTATTCTTTCTGCTTTGGACACTGTAATGTTTCCAAAACGTTTATGAGGTAGAAAGAGAAAACAGCTCCCTTTTATAAATCCTAAAAAGAGGGAAAAAAGTCTCAAGGAAAAAAATCTGGATGTAGTGGGTATTTGTCTACAAAAAGTAAACAGAGATACATGAATGTAGCTGTTGAACCAAGAGAACAGACGTGGTGAGGCGGCTGAGGACTTTCTAGTTCTGGTGCTAAGACAGAGGGAAGGAGGCATGCACATCACGGAGCATGCTACAAGATGTTAAAAACTACACTCACCAGTCATCTGCAAAAAGAGCGAATGGGTTATCAGGCATGGAACATGCACATTTATATTAGCTAACACAAATGCTTGGCCTGAGGTTAGTACTAAAGTGTTTATTAAGACTCAGAAGTCTTTTCTGAGCTAAGCAATGGTCTTACATGTGAAACCTCTTTGGCCAGAGTCCTGGGAGAAGCGGTAGTTTCTGTTTAGGCAAAAATGCAAAGGAAACTGTCTTTTAAATTTTGGGAAATTTAATGACAAGCAAAGGAGTTTACTAGATGAAGTCACTGAGCTTTCCTCTCTGCAGGCTACTGGCCTTTCACTTGCCACAAATATTACTGAGGGTTGGCAGGTCAAGTGGTTTTTAAAATTTTTATTGTAATTCCTAATCTTTTTATCATTAGCTTTATTAATGACCTTAACTAAAGACATTAACAAATTAAGTGGAATTTTCACGTGTTTACAGTGAACATGTAGAATTTCAAAGAGAAAAATGGCCCGGCCATACCCCAGACCCGCCCCTCCCAAGCCCCCTTTGCACACCCTTCCTCGCAGGAGGTGCTCTGAGGCTTCCCTTGTGGGTCTCCCTGCCTGCTTTAGAAAGCGGGATGCACAGGAGGAGTGACAGAGGAAGCGGCTTCTGTGTTTTCTGCTGATGCCTGGTCACCTCCCTGCAGCTCGCTGGAGAACGTGCGAGGTGGTGAAAGTTCTAGATCCGGGCGGGAGGACATCCAGTCCAGCTTCCCTGCGGTGACGAGGTGAAGGAGGTGAAGGCGGGGGCCCTGCGCGCCCCTTACTTTGTCCTTAAGTGTGGAAGGTGGAAGCCCAAGAGGAGGAGCAGGCTGTGCCGTCATTTGTATAATCACCTGCAAGGCTTTTCACCATTTCAGCCGCCTGCTGAGTCCTGGGAGCTGATGTAGGAATGAACCTCATCGGGAGGCTCCTGCTCTGGCTGCCGAGCTTGCCGGGCCGGAAGGGCTGGGTGAAGAATGGAGGCAACAAGGAAGAAAATCAGGCTATTTATTCTGCTGGGAGTTTTGCTGCAGAAAGGAAAAATGACTCCAGCATGTGGAAGGTATGAAGGAGTCTCGAGGCTGCCACCGTAGTGGCGAGAGATCAGGGTCTGTGCCAAGCTCACCCAAGACAGGCGGGTACGACGGCCACAGAGCAGACGGAGTGTGGCGACAGCGGGGGAATCATTCCCAAGAGGGGACGCCAAGGGCCGAGAATTCTTCCTCAGCTGGCCTGCCAACCCTCCAAAGCCCGGGCCTCGCCTGGGGGCTGGTGTGAGCGGCGGCCCTGGTGGGATTTGGGGGTGGCCATCGGATAACGGGAGTCGGAGGATTTCTGTGGTAGGAGGGGAAGTGGGGGAAACTGCTATCCTCAGAGACAGGAATCCAGAGAGAGAGGAAGGAGCTGACCATGTCTTTCACACATGTGCCCTCAAAAGACGTCCAGGCCCAAACACAGTGCCTGCACCACCCTGGGACACCGCCTGCCTGCATTCCCAGCATGCCCCGTGTAGGGCCAGGTGGCACTGCCTCCAGAACGCTTCCCCATCTGCAGTTTCCATCTCTCTGCTGCCTGTTACCTGCCGTCAGCCACGGCCTAAAGACTGCTATAATGCCATGGGGAATTGAGACAGTTTGAGACAGAGAGACCATGCTCGCGTAGCTTTTATTACAGAGTGTTTGTTGTGGTTGTTCTGTTTTATTAGCAGATATTGTTAATCTCTTCCTGTGCCTAACTGATAAACTTTATCATAGGTAGGATGTGCAGGGTTTGGCCACATCTACAGTTCTAGGGAGCCTCCAGAATGGGGCCCTGGAATGTGCTCTCCAAAGATTCTCACGGACAGATGTCTCTGAGTCTAAAAGGGCTGCTGCGTCTTTTCCAGATGAATCTGTCAAGCTTGGTTTGTTCTACTCTTGCTTTTCCTCCTTTTTATTGGTATATGTTTGTGATACATAATAAATGCATTGTTGTGGGGAATTAGGGTGTACACATACTGCATCTTGATTCTCTTTTCTCCTCTCTCCCCCTTCTGGAATGTGTGATTTTTCATGGATGCTTGAGGCACACGCGTTATTGTGCTTTTCCTATGTCTCATTTCTCTCTGCCTCACATGTGGGCTGACAAGGCAGTCCCGTGCCCCAGTACTGGGTCTCTGTCCCTTACGCCTCAGCCCCTCGAGTTACTGTTGTTTGCAACTTTGTCAGGATACTTTCTCCCTCTTTGTCTTGTTTAACAACCTTTGCCTTGGGCCCAGGCTTACAGATATTATTGCAGCCTCTACTTCCTTTTAGCTGGAGTTTGTTAGTAAGGCTTTGCATCCTTTTACTTACAAACTTTGTTACAACTATCTGTTAGAAACAGCACACTGCCCTGCCTTGATTTTTTCATCTGGTCCATTGAGTTTACTTTTATTTGCATAGATAGCTATATATACAGTTTCATATTCTGGAATATATTCCATGAATAACTGTTGTTCATTAGCTCCCTCCACCCTTCATTTTCAGTTTTAGTCTGAGTCTCTCTTTCCTCCAATCTTTTCCTTCCATGCAAATCAGGTTCCTTTTTTCCATGAAGAGACCCCAGGACAGTACAGTGTTTACTTTCTGGATTTCCCTGATGCTCGGCACACACACATCACACCTGAATTTGCTCACAGCCCTGTATATGTCTACACCTACATCCTCGCCTCTCCAGGTCCACATCAGCATCTGTGCCGCCTGGTGCGTCTCTGTAACCTGCCACCCCAACTACTCACTTGTGTGTTGAAAGCCCGGAGCTCCCCATTCCTCCAATGTACTATGTTAAGCTCTCAAATTCTTGTGGAATTACAGTGCTTTTAAAATAATTTATGAAAAATCGAGTCCACTTTTAAAAATGGTTTTGGTGAGAGGATTGGTCTGAATGCCTTAATCTATCATTACTGGAAACTCTTTAGAGGTTCTAGTGTGGAATTTAATTTCATTTTGTATTAAATTTGTGAAATTGACATGTCTATCTTCCCTACTTTTCATTTCTTACTTTGTGTCTTTCAATAATATTTTATAGTTCCAGAAAACACATATAAGTCTTGTGTCATTCTAAGTAATTGTATTAATGTACACATTAAAGATTTTACTGTTCTTGTAAATATAATATATAAAGTAGTCTCCCCTTATATGTGGGGGATACACTCTGTACACTCCAAAACCTCCAGTGGAAGACATCTCCCAGATGACACCCCAAGTTTCAGTACTGGACCCTACACGGACTATTTTTTTCTATAGGTATGTACTTAAGGTAAAGTTTCATTTATAAATGAGGCACAGGAGAAATTCACAATAATAATAATTGATAAACTAGAACAATTACCACAATAAAGTATAATAAAATACGTAAAATGGGAATTATTTCTGGACTTTTCCATATTTTCCCACTATGACTGATGATGGGTAAATAAAACCTTAGAAAGTGAGACTCCAGCAAGGCGGGTACTGTTTCTGTTTCCTTTTGTGGTTTCTTTTAGAAAAAGCACTATGATGTTGTACAGCAAGAAGGAGATACTGGGGCTGTGTCCTGTGCTCCTGGCTCCAACCTGCTGAAACCTTTGCCATGTCTGGGATGATGCACCTTTCACCTTTCCTGAGTTCATTCTGGGAGATGGCTTCTGGGTAGTTTCAGGTTGGGGCTGGTTGCTGTGCCCTGATGGTGGTGGAACTTTCTGTCCCATCCCAGACTTCCTGGGAGGAGAGCGGTGCTGGACATTGAATCATTGCCAGTGGCCAGTGCTTCGTTGGTTGTGCCTGTGCAATGAAATCTCCATAAACACCCTAAACTGGGTTCTCCGACCCCCGGACATGAGGCTGCACAGCAAGGTTAGGGTCAGCAGGAGGTTCACAGTGGGCAAGGAAAGACGTTCTGTGTTTCCAGATAGTCTCCGTCTCTCCCCTTGCTGTCCAGGCTCCACCTCCTGTGGCTCAGCAGCAGTGTTAGATTCTCATCACAGGACTACAGGCGCTCCTGAGACTGCACATGTTGGGGATCTGGGTTGCCAGCGCCTTATGAGAGTCTGCTGCCTGACGATCTGAGGTGGGTCTGAGGCTGTGATGCTAGTGCTGGGGCTGCACATGCAGACGAACGTCAGTAGTCAGGACTGCACAGAGGCCGTGATAAATCAGTGGCTGTGGAAATAAAGTGCACAATAAATGTAATGTGTTTGAATCATCCTGAAACCATCATCCTGCACCCTACCTCTGGTCTGTGGAAAAATTGCCTTCCACTAAGTCAGTTCCTGGTACCAAAATAGTTGCGAGCCTCCTCCCTAAGCAATGGGGAAGAAACACCCTGAGGACTGGTGAGCACACCCCCACCAGGAGCCGGCATGCTCTGCTCCAAGGGCCGAAGACGTGGGCCCTCCCAGACCTCACCCTGGGTACCTCTCACAGTAGCTTTTGTAAGAAGGTAGTAAATGTAAGCAAAACGTTTCCCTGAACTCTGTCAGAGAGTACAGCCTATTATCTAACACTTAGGGGGGACTGAGAGAAACTTTAATTTGTATCTAGAAGTGGGGAGTGGCCTGCGGAGGACCTCATGACTGGCATTTGAAAGAGGTTGTTCCTTGTGACCAAGTCTGTGGTGTCTGCACTGCCTCAGGGTAGGGACAGAAATGGGACCGAATTGGCAAACACCACTTTGGGATCTCCAGAGAACCAGCAAATTGCTGGACACCCGTAGTGTACTCTGCATAGACACTTCTAGATTACAGTAGCAGGAAGATCTTATCAAGCTTCTGAACTTTCCTTCCTGTCCAGCTATCTAACTGAATTTATAATTTGTACCTGGAGTGCTTTGGCTTAACTAGAACACTCTCATATCCTCGTCAAAGAGGAGTTTTCACCTCTTATATTCCAATGTTTACACAAACTCTATGATTTTTATCTTACATTCATTAGAAATGCCCAGGCAATGTTAAAAAATAACAGGTATCCTAAGCTTATAAATGAGTTCTAAAAAATTTATTTACAATGCCATTTACTTTTGGCTTTTACCAAATATCATCATTACACTTTCTTCTATTTTCAGAGCTAATATTTTATTTATAATTTTTACATCTATATTTTTCTATCTTATCTTTATATTTTGGAATTACAATTACACTGAGTTTTTAAAATAAATCAAAAGCCTTCTTGTCTTCCCCATGTGTTATCTTAAAAATATACACAAAGATGGATTGGTGAGGGGATCTGTTCTTTTGTTAAGGGTTAGCCCTTTCCCCCTCCCTCTCCCTCTCCTATCCCTTCTCTCTCTCCCTTCCCTTCACCCTCTTCCTCCCTCCCTCCTTCTCTTCTGTAAGAACTGGTCTTCCTCTTTGGTCACTAAGGCATTTCATATATTTCTAGCAGGTTCCCTCTTTACTCAAAGTTTTCAAATTTACTGTAAGATATTGCCTGTAGAATGTGTATTTATTCGCCCTGCCACTCTTGCTCTTTAATCAAAGCCTTGTATTTTAATCCTAATTTTGTACATGCTTTGATAGTTCCTTTTTTTCTTTAATCCTAATTTTGTACATGCTTTGATAGTTCCTTTGAAGCTCACGCCGTGTTAGTCTGTCCTATTTGATTCTAACAGATCTTTTTTTTAAAACACAGGAGATAATCCTTACACTGTCGATGTAACATGTATTGTGTCTTAATATATCACCTTATTTTAAGCTGCCTTCCTTTCTGTCTTTTGCTCTTTGGCCTATCTGTGCTATTTCTGAGTTGGTTTATGTATCATACAGGTCTGCCTGTTGGTAATTTGGAAGTCATGTATTCTTTTTTTGGTTTCTATAGTCGTTCTTTTTATAATTCTTCGTGCTATACTTAACCCTCTGTTCCTGGATTTAGCACTCTTACAGAGCATCTGTTGCCTCTATTATGACTAAGAGAAAATTGCCACTCTTCCACTTCCTCTCTCCCCACCACCCCCAGACTTTGCTTGGTTGCATCCTTATTTTTAGTTCTTCTGGTGGTTCCCTTTAAGGCTCCAACTACTCATGCACCTCCCTTCTCCTGACTTACCCCTCGCTGCCGGGGCGGATGAAGAAACGGCTACATCTACATCTTTTGTTACTTTCCTGTTTCCCATTTGTTTGGGGGCATGTTTTAGTTTCTTCAGGTTCATATGATATACCTTCAGGAGCCACTTAGCCTTATGAAATTGTGTCTTCATTTATTTTTTAGTGTTTCTGCTACTCTTTTCCCCAGTACTCCTTCTATCATTTGACTATCCAGTATGAAGCTGCTATGTTTTTAAACACAGTGTCCTCCCACCCTTGGATTCGTAGGCTGACTCCTAACCTCAGTGGGCTGGAATTGAAACTTGGCCCTTTGTGGGATGATTAGATCATGGGTGGAGCTCTCAGGAGTGGGACGAGCATTCTCACAAAGGAGGGCCCAGAGATCCCTCTCTTTCCCTCCACCATCTGTGAACCAAGAAGAGACCTTCCACCAGACAGTGGATTTCCCAGTGCCTTGGTCTTAGACTTCCAGCCTCCGGAACTGTGCATGATCCGCTCCTGTGGCTTACAAGTTGCCTGTGTTGTGGCATTTCATTATCGCTTCCCGGATGGATGGAGACAAGAACATGTTTCTAGATTATTTCCTGTGTGAGCTCTCGCACCTCTGACTTAGCTTCAGACCTCGGCTTGCCCACACAGGCAGTCCGGAATGTGTTCCTCTCTTGGGGAAGCCTGAGTCCAGGCTATTGTTTTGTCCCTGCCTTGGCCAGTGATTTGTTCTGTTCCTACAAGGACATCTAAAGAGTATTTGCTCTTATAATTACATTTAAAAACTTCTCTGGTCCCCATGTCTTCGCAGATGTTTTGGTACCAACTTGGGGAAATGTGGCTTCTCCTTTCTATTTGCAGACTCATGTCTAGGAAAGCCCTTAACTGTTGCATCTTGAACACAACCTTTCTTTGCTCTGTGGGATGCCAGCGCACTGGTGACCGTCACCTTGGTGTCCTGTGTACTTGCTCCCCGTCTACACCCGCTCCTCTGGAACTGCAGTCATCGACTTCCCTATCCTTTTGTATTTGAAGGAGGCCTCACCCCTTTCCGGTGTATGAACGATGTGGCCGTGCAGTCAGTCTGTCACATTCCCTGCTGCTTCATTTATCAGCTGTGCACTGGGAATGTTTTGATTCAAAATGCTGGTCTCAGGTGATCTTTCCTTCTAGAATAGGTCTCTATGTACACAATTTCATATTACAGTTCTTCCTCCTTTTCGCTCTCTTCTCCTTTTTAAAATCATTTAACCATTCATTCATTTACTTGTGTTGCACAATACCTGTGTGAGTACTAAAACAGGCTTTCTACATTGTTCATGAGTGATATTTTTATTTTATCTAGCTGATATGTCTGTCCTGACATGGTGGGACAGGTTTTCCCAGGGGCCTTCCCCACTGTCTTTGAGATCTCATCTCTTCCTCATCAGGCTCCAGGGCTGGCGCTTCAGGAGGGCGTAAGCGAGCACGGTGGGTGTGCCGCTTCCCAGGGACTCCCCAGGGTGTTGTGCTCCCAGCTCCGGGGGTGCTCATGCCCTTGGGTGCTTCTCTCCTGGGCGAGGATCTTGTTGACTTCAGCCAGTTCTCTCTGCCCAGCTCTGCAGTCTTTGGGGAGAGGGGTTATGGGCTGGGTTCCCTGCCTCTCTGTGTCTCCTCCATCCACCATGCATGTAGCCACTAAAGCAGAATGCCAGAAAGACTTACAGTAACAGGTTGTCCCCGAGGTGGGCCTGCAAAGCTGGTGGGGATTTGCTTGGTTCTTTTCTAGTCCCTGCTCTCACTTCCTGCTGACTGAACTGTCCCGTGATTCCTCTTTGACTAATTTAACTGTAGGACATAATTACCTTTGCCATTGCTACCTTTCGCTGGGTCCTCTTCGCTGTGTCCTCTTCCCTGCGCTGGAAAATGGCAGTGACCGGACATTTCCTAGCAAGCTCTCCGTCCTGCCCAAGCCATGCTTGTGTGGCTTTTCTCCAAATTGGGGTTATTTATGACTTTTTCACTCCATAAGTTTTTTTCTAACCTCTCCCATGTACTGTTTCCTTCATCTGCAGAGTCGAGTCTCTATGCTAAGACATTATGCCAATCAGACAGGATTTCTGGAAATGTCTACCTTTCCCTGTGGTGAAATAGGAGCCCTTTTCCTTTGTCAGACTTCCGTGGTTGGTACCAGCTTCTACTTTTTCTTATTTGCCATTCTCTGTTTTAGGTTTTGTGGGATGTAGGTTTGAATTTCTCATTTCACTCCAGCGTCTTAAAATGAGTCTCTAAATTTGGCTTTTGGGATGTCACCACAGTACACTTTCTTCCCCTGTGAATTTAGGCATCTCGAGACTCAGCTCTCCCCCATCCCTCCGGCTGGACTTCGCACTGTGGGGACTTGGGAAGAAAGGTAGCTCAGATGCTGCCATCACACGCCTACAGGCACATGCGATTTTAGAGAGACCACTGAAGAGATTTATTAGCCATGTACCGTAGAGACACTTATTGCAAACGGAGCTCCTATTAGACGGTCGGACAATCAAAGTGCTTAGATGATGTGTTTTAAGCGGAAATTATAATATTGGAGAGCTCTTTCGAAGGAGGAACATGATTATGTATAGTTTGGAAGACAATGCCGCAGAATACCAAGAAGTCACCAATCAGATACCTGAAAAGATCACTAGACAGGTTGACATTGGTGAGTGACCAGGTATAAGGTGGGAGACAGGGATAGCAATGACCTGTATGCACCTACTGCGCTAAATGGATTCCTACTAAAGCCATTTCTAGTCATCCTCTGGTACCCGTGGGGACTAGTTCCAGAGACTCCCACAGACACCAACAGATGCCCGAGTTCTTTATATAAAATGGCATAGTATCTGTGTAGAACCTACATACATCCTCATACACATTTAAATCACCTCTACTTATAATCCACAAGACAGTGTCCGTGCTACGAAACCAGCATCTATCCTGTATTATTTAGGGAATAATGACAAGGAAAAAACGTGTACATTTTTAATACAAAGGCAATTTTTTTCTGAATATTTTCGGTTGGCATTTGGTTGAATCTATAGATGTGGCACCAAGGTGTGGTGGCCACTGTGTGACCTCAGGCACGAGTTAATGCTGGAGAGACATTTCCCCTCTCCTGGATTAGACGAGGAACCCTGGCTTCCAGTCACTTGGGTGATACTGCAGTGTTGATCTGCTTCTAGAAAAATTGCTGGTGTAGAACCTTCTGCCTATGGTGATGTCACATCTCATATTAATTTTAACCACAAATGTACCGACAAACAATACTTATTCATAAATCGGTCTCTTTAGCTTTTTATGTATCAGTTGTTCTCCAGTCAATGGATAATGTTCCAGCTGCTCCTGGGAAGAAGTATTGTCTCCCCATTTGTTTTGAAAATAATGTAGAGGATGGTTCAAGGTTTTGAAAATGGTACGCAGAGAAGCTTCAGACTCCTATATTTCCTAGGTAGCTGAGACACCATTGATCAAGCCACTAATTAGGCTGATAATGTGTTCAAAATAATTCTTCGTCCACAGAGAATCCCATAGAGACATCTTTCAAAGGGCTTATTAACTGATGAGCAAATAAATTTAAAAAATGCCAATGTGATAAGTAAGATTAGAGGGAGAGGACTGTTTTCTGCAGAGAGATCTCTGAACCTGAGACCTCTTCGAATCTCCCCAGTGGCTTCGCCCTTGTTCAGGGTTCAGCTTGACAGGGCTACACTGTTGGCACCAGAAATGTGTCTGAAGCCTTTCAGCTTGAGATCAACTAGACACATTCTGGCTTAAATGGAGTCACCTCTGTCCTCATCTGTACAGATGTCTGTACTTGTGACCCACATTGCAAGGACCCAACTGGTCTTGCTGCCAGGACCACGTTTGTGGCAGTAACTCTCCCAGTAAATTGTTCTCTGGGCAGTCTTGTACCTCTCTGCTTCTATTGTGCTTTAAATATGAGGAGTCTTCCAAAGATCTGTGCATCGCAGGTGCTGACCTCCTCCAGAGATGTCAGTCACTGACCCACCAATGAGACTGTATTTGAATGTGGGGTTAGGAGAGGGGCCGGCCAGAGAAGGCGAGGCCCTGGGCACATGGCATCTTCTTTCTGGCTCTTTCCGATTCTTTCTTTGCTTCCTGGTCACAGTGAGGTTAACAATTTTCCTCTGCCATGATGTTTGTGCCTCAGAGCCAGGCAACCACAGACTGAAACCTCTGAAGCCATGAGCCAAATTAAAGCTTTCCTCCTGTGAGTTGATTTTCTCAGGCATTTGGTCACAGTGACAGAAACCTCATTAACACAATCTCCTTCTTCAGTTTCACAGCACCTTTGGCCAGTTCCAACACACTGGGGCTGTGTTGTTCTGGAACAGTCCTGCAAACAAAATGTCACAAAAGGGCTCTTACTGATGAGCTGTCTACAGTGGAATTCATTTCCTCACAGTCATCATTTTATTTATACTCCTCTCAAGCTGAACAAGGAGTCTGTGATCCTCATCACATAAAGGCCCTTGAGCCTGAGGCATAGTGAGCTCATTCTGTCCTTAACTCAGGGCCAGGGCTAAGGAGCTGTTAATGGATCTGTCTCCAGCACACATCTAGGCCCAATACTCATTTAATCCTTCTGTTAAAACTTTTGGTTGATGAAGAATATAGCTGGTAAGAGCAGAGCCCCTGTACAAATCCAAGACAGCCTGAGTCCAAAACAGTCATCTTACAGTACAGCCTGGATGTTCTTCACAGGTGGGCCCCAAGCACCGTTCTTCAGGCCCTGGCCTTGAGTCACGAGAGTTCACCACGGTAATATTGATGCCAGAAGATCTGGACTCTGGTTCCAGGGAGAGTACGAGGTTATTTCTTGAAAACATTCATAAATGAGCTATTTTTCCTTTTTTAATGAAATGTGTTTGTATCTATGGCCTAGTTACCCACTAAGCTGATGTCACACATGTTCAACTTTCAAACAAATCCCTAAAAATGCATTTGCTGTATTGTTTGAGAAAAAAATCTACTTTCTAGGGCAGACAAAATACCCAATATTCAAAGTTAAAGGAGGAAAAGCTTATTTAGCTTACAGCTTGTAGAGATGTCAGTCCATAGTCAGCTGGCTCCAAGACAGGGTGACGCGGCAGAGGGACATCACAGGGGCAGAAGGCAGCAGAACTGTGAAGTGGCAAAGCAGCAGCCTTCTTTCTGTCCCCTTATAGTCCATCTAGGCTGCAAGCTTATGGATTGATGCCACCCACACCCAGGTCGGGGCACCCCTAATCCCAGCATCACACACGTAATCCCAACATCACACACTCTAGATCCAACAATATCCAGAAAGCCCCAGCTATGACCACATGAGACTTTTGGGGGACATGTAGATATAAGCCACAATATCTGTGATACTTCTACAGTTGATCTGATAGTTACTAAGTAACAAAGGTGCAGGCGCCACACACAGTGTGGATACAATGGACAAAGAGATAATTTATGTCCCAGGTGAGATGTACCAGGAAGGCAAGAATTTTATCACACTGCTCAGAATAGCATGCAATTTAAAATCTATAGCTGTTTTATTTCTGTAATTTTCCATTCATTATTTTCAGACCATAGTTGACCACAAGTAGCTCAAATCATGGGCAGCAAAACCATGGATAAGGGGGAAACTATTGTAGACTGAGGGTGAACAGAGAAAAATGTCATTTTCCATCAACATTCATACTTATGGCACACTGTATGCATATATAACGGACATGCAGCCCTGGATATTTCTGAGGTTTTAAACAGCCTTCTTTTTTGGCATTCATTCTGTCCCCAGGTGTTCTTGGCAAGGGATGCAAATAAATCCAAAACCGCTCATTAGATTAAATATCAGTGACAACTCTGCCTGGCCGTCTTCATTTTCCATCTCACAGATGGAGAACATGTGTGTGTTGGCTCCAGGCGCCTTCTATCTGTTGAGCTTCTCAACTCAAATATTAACTTTGGTCCATATAACCACATCACTTGACTCGGCAGGATGATGCTACAGAAAGCAGGGGAGAGAGGGGAAGAGGGTGAAGGGAGCATGTTTACTATGTAACCAGGATACAGGAAGAGTGGCCTCTACACCCTCCCGGATTCCATCTTCAGGGCACAGCTGACCTTCCCCAACCTCCTTGCATCTCACTGCTCATCGCCTGGATAACCATGTCATTTGAGTTCTGCCCTTTGGTCCATGCGTCAGGATCTACGATCTCTGAGGCAGCCTGGCTGGTGGTGAATTAGAGGCTACCATAACATCTGTGTAATTTCTCGCTAAGCAAACCTTGCCTTTGGGCCACGTGTTTCAGACTTGCAAAATGAAAGCTTGGTCAGCCCTGTGTACTCTCGGGGTCTGCATCCACGGCATCGACCTACCATGGTGGAAGGTGTTTTTACAAATTGTGTCTAAGTGGACATGGTGGCGCACACCTGTGATCCCAGCATCTTAGGGGTTCGAGGCAGACGGATTGTAAGTTCAAACCCAGCCTGGGACACAGCAACTTAATGGGTCTGTCTCATAAAAAAAATTAGAAAGGTCTGGGAATGTAGCTTGATGCTCAAACCTGGGTTCAATCCTCAGTACCACAATAAAGAAAAACTAACGCATCTGAAGTGAACAAGTACAGACTTTCTTTCCCCACTGTCATTCCCTAAACAACACAGTCTAGAAGCTATTTACAAAGCATGTATACTGTGTTAGGTATCATGAGGAGATACGACAAGAGGAGATGAGGAGACATGTGAAGACGTGTGCAGGGTACATGCACACACCAGGCCACTGCATACGGGGCCTTGAGCATCTGCAGTTTGGCGTTCAACCTGCTGCAGCCATGGAGGGATGATTCTCTTCTATTTCTGTGGATCACCCACGAATCAATGATCTGTCTTTCTCTACAAGCAGGTATTAAGTCTTCCGCACACAGGCTGCTCACTGAGATGGTCGCATCCACTAGACTCTGTGCTGGATTCTGGGTACTAACAAGGCAGATGTCCTCTGTGGCAGCCTGGCCCAGAGTTCTCTGACTTCAGTCCCTCCTGCTCTATTTCGCTTTCTGTCCCCAGCCACAAGCCTCTTTTCCTTCCTCGCCTGCTCCTCCCAGATACTCTCTGCCCAGGACATGGGCTCACGGCTTCTGCTCCCTGCAGTCCTCCAAGGGGGGACCTCCCCACGGGCCTCAGTTTGTTCTTCAGGTGTGTGGTCGAATGCTGCATGCAAGAGCTCACCTTCCTATGCAGGGAAGATGTCGCCGGCTCCGTGTCTCCTCTCCACCTTCCTGCCCTCCTTCTCTCACAGAACTTGTCACCGACTGAAGCTGCAGTAGGTGCTTCTCTACCGATTACTCGTTTATCTCTGTCTTCTCGTTCTGTGGCCTTGGTGGGGCTGGCACTTCGTCTTGCCCGCTGTGCAGTCCCAGTGGGGAACAGCTGTCATCAAGGAGGTACCCGGTGTCTCCTTGATATATTGATGGAATAAATAAAGTAGTTTTAGTGCGTCTTCTGATGCTGAGACAGAATGCTTAGGCTGGGTCATGTACAAAGCAAAGCGGTTTATTCTGCCTCACAGTTCTGGAAGTCAGAAGTTCAGGATGGAGCAGCCATGTTTCATGTAAGGGCCTCGTGCTGCTTCAACTCAGCATCGAAAGAGTGAGGGGCAAAGAGGTGCACATGGGAGAGTAAGACATGGGGAGCTGCCATGTTTCCTAACACCCTGCTCTCATGGTAGCTAGTCTACCCCACAAGAAAGGCATTAATCCCCCTTTAAAGTCCTTTACAAGCCACTGCCTCCCAACAGGGTTACACTGGGGACGAAATTTCACTGTGACGTTTGAAAAGGACAAACCACACACAAGTCACATCACTACAGACAAATCGTAGCAGTGTCATTTAGAGATGCACTAGATGCAAGTTCCAGAAGGTACATCCCCAGAGACATAACAAGTGAGGGCTTATTTCTCTACGTAAGGACAGTTCAGGGTTCCAGAGCCCGGGGCCAGTTCGTTAGCCCCAACAATAAGATTCTGAGGGCTCCGCAGGTTCTCAGCTCTTCTATTACCGTCTTAATCTCTACAGCTGTCCCTGTTTTCTCTTTGTGCATGAAAAGCGAATATAAAAGTTAGTGGCTCATCATGGCGGTTTCTTATCATGTTCCTGCTTCTTTGGGTTAAATTCAGCTGGGAGTTCCTTGGAATCTTCATGCATTTGCAGGATTTACAGAAATGTATTTGAATATGCAAAGATTCATTTAAAGGAGTTGAGCCACTTGAATCCTTTGATAGTTATAACAGCATAATTTATGGTATATAATTATGAAATATCTCATCTTGTAAAATTTCTTTTCTGGAACAAGTTTTTCTTCTGCCTTTGATGAAAACATGAACAGGTCCAAAAATTTGCTCTTTCTTGGGTAGCGTGCAATCCTCTGATCAATAATTAACCATTGCCGATAGCACGTGACTGAAAAACAACAGATACTTCTACTGCAGGGACAGCGCACAGCTTCCTGGGAAAGAAGAAGTTGCATTCTTTCTGTATTAATTTAGAGCTGCCACTTCTCCTTGGAAATGCAGAAAAGTAAGGAAAATTGTTACCTAATTGGTACTGCCACAATCTGGACTCTGGCTCTCTGTGTCTGGTAGATGTTTTAAATGAACTTCATCTGTACTTTTCTAATGGTTCTTCAAATTGCCTTGTTTGTTGCATAACAAAATATCCAAGAATATGATAGCTAACAATAACCACAGTTTTACTGTATCTTACGACTGGTGTGTCAAGAATGGAGGCAACACTCAGCTTGGTGATTCCTCAAGTCATGTGGCATGGTTGGAGGCCAGTCTATCTGCACATCAGTGATGCAGTATCTTAGGTGGTGTCTGAGTCCATTTGCTGTTGTCATACCGAAACACTTGAGACTAGATACCTTTTCTAATAGAGAAAAGAGGTTTGTTTAGTGCATGGTTTTGGAGTCTGAGTGCAAGATCTTCTGCTTGGCTACTGATGATGGTCTCTGCCTCCTTCACAACATGCTGAATGGCATCATACAGCAGGAGCGTGCCCAAGAGAGGCTGTATGTCAACAGAAGAGGCAGGAGATGAAGCCAAGGGATCCAAACATGCTTTGGAACAATTCCCTCTGCAATAGCCTGCCCACTCCTAAGTGACCTAACCCACTCCTGTGAGATGCACATAATCTCCTCCGAAGTGACATTCCCACTCATCTACTCACCTCCCACTGGGCCCCGCCTTTGAGAGGTCCCACTGGGCTCTCAACACCACTGCCCCCAATGCATGAACCTCGAGGGAGGCAAACTGCAGCTGGACCACGCAGGTGGCCCCTTGCCTGCAGCTCTTGGTTCAAGAGAAGTGCAGTCTCACGGCCGTCATCCCCCAGGCATCCTGCGAAATCATTGATGAAATCAGACCTCCCTCCCTGCTGCCTCTCGTGAGCCCAGCTCCAGCTGGCTGCTCTGCTGCCTGGACAGAATGTTGGCCCACAGGAAATGTTCACACACCTTGTGCCCTTGGCCACCAGGTTAAGCCTCAAGGCAGCCACTTCCCCTGGGCTCACTGTCAGTCACTCTCTGAACTGTCTTTGACTGTTTCAATTTCCCATGCAGGAGTCACACAGACTGCAAGAAATCATTAGGCCAGAAGGGAGGAGCCAGCTCGCATCTCTTTTCTTGAGTGAGAGGAAGAGAAACCCAGTCTCGTTCTAACAGTCCTCTTCTCTCTCTGCCTCTCCAGTCTCCTTCGTAGGTAGAAGTATAAGTTTGGGCTAGAGACACATGGTTCCTTCCACATCAGTTTTGTAGCTTTCCAACTTGATTCTGCTTTAAAATGACGAGCTTGTTGTCTTCATGCCACAGCAGAACCAGAGACAAAAACATTTCCATTTAGTTTTATTAGTGTTTTTTTTTTTTAAGCCAAGAACATGTATTGGTACATTCTACATACAAAGGTTACATTCATTACATTTATTCTGTACCTATACATGATGCATCTTGGCTCTCCCCCTCCCCCGCCCCTCTCCTCTGCTCCCTCCCTTCCTATTTACAGCAGGTTCATTCATCCTTTTCCATATTTTCCCTTTCCCCTCTCTTTCCCCTGTTGCCTTTCTGCTTTTCCCCTTCTTTCTTTCTAGCACTCCTCTCCTTTGCACACCATCCTCCTTTTATATAATATCTATTACACCTCTTTGTCTTTATTTACAGTTATGGTTTCTCATATCAGAGAAACAATTCGATGCGTGCTCATGAGTGTCCGATTTATTTCACTTAAGAGTATGTTCTCAAGAAACATCCATTTATATATGAATGACTCTAGTTTATCCTTTTTTATGGCAGTGTAGTACTCCATAGTGTAGAAAAACCACATTTTCTTTAGCCATTCATTGGTTGTTGGGCATTTAGGTTGTTTCC
>PVJO010012668.1:0-54648 GCA_004026905.1 Hystrix cristata | reverse complement strand
CTGGGCTCACGTCTTCCGAGACTTCAGTCGGCTGTCCCACACTATCGGGCACGCGGTGGAGCGCAGCGCGCTATGGCGGCAGCACACAACGCCGCGGCAGAGCCTTCTCAGTATTTTTTAAAATTAAAACATTTTTGGCATTGCCTAGGAGTTTCTTTGGGCAGATCTGGGGTGGGAGGGTCTTGCACTAGAAAAACGTGGTAGAAGCCAGGTGTGGTGTCACATGCCTATAATCGCAGCACTCAGGAGGCTGAGCTGTGTTGTGAGACCCTGTCTCAAAAAACCAAAAAAAAAAAAAAAAGGGATGGGGATTTAACTCAGTGGTAGGGCGCTTGTCTAGCAAGTGCAAGGCTGTGAGTTTGATCCCCAGCACCCCCCCCACACCAAAAAAAGAACACACTGGATCTTTTGGTGCCACGGGGTGGCTTGTTCCAGTGACACAGAACCTGGTGGGACCATGGAACTTGATTTTGGCATCCCGGACTGTCTGACCACTGGCTCTTGCAGGCTGCATCTGCTCCACCTTTGTGATCTGGACAGAAGGGGCCTGAGCACAGCACCGGGCCCCCTTACCTCACCAGCAGTGGGCAGTGGTGCCCTTGCTAGTAGGTCCTCGTAGTCCGAGTATGTGCTGTGAATGCCACCACGTGGTAGCACAGGACCCAAGTTCTCCATTCGCAGGGCGGCCTCTTGCACACTTGACCACAGTAGACAGTGTTTTTTTTTTTCCCCTGAAGACCTCATCTTCTTTTTTTTTTCCGACCTCGTCTTCTTTAGCTAAAATGCATCCGTCTGAGTGACAGGACTTGGTACAGAGGTTCCTGTGCAATAGAGAGGCACGTGTGGAAATGGGGTGAGCAGGCAGCACCCCAGCCATGCCCTAGGCCATCACAGTGCTCTGTCCACCCTTGCCAGCAACCATAAGAAGACAGTAGTGCATCCTTGGCACACTAGAGCGCTTGGCCACCCACTCCCAGGCCTCCCTTCCTAACATTATACCAAGACAGTAATTTAGGAGGATTGTCTTTGCAACAGACATGCTAATATGTCATGGTCTTCACTGGGAATTGTGTTCTTTCTGTGTGTGTGTGTGTGTGTGTGTGTGTGTGTGTGTGTGTGTATGTGTTCTTTCTTTTAAAACTAACAATGCAATAGCTTTTGCACAGGTCCTCTACACCCAGAGTTCTGTTCTTTTAGTACTTTAAAAACCTCAGTGGCACACCCCTACCCCCACTGCCCATTTTTACTTATGAATCCAAGCTCCAAGGCAAAATAGTGATTCACAGGGAAAGCTTAGCCTTTGGGCCATAGGACTCAATTCCAGAGCTCACAGTTTTTACTGCCTTTTCCGTTACAGTATGGCTTCAACGTCAAGGTGAATCATGTTTAATTCCAAAATTGGCATTTTTGCTAACATGCATTTCACACAGTATGTCATTGCAAAGATGATTTTACAAGGATGGTTAGGCATCTTGTGAATTAGAACTTGATGTAGAAGTCTGAGGTTTTTCTTTCAGTCTTAAAATTTTTATTTTTTATTTTTTATTTTTTTTTGGTGCTGAGGATCGAACTCAGGGGCCTTGTGCTTGCAGGGCAAGCACTCTAACCACTGAGCTAAATCCCCAGCCACTAGTTTTAAAATTTTTTTATTAACTTTTCTTTTAGTTTTGGGGATTGAATCAAGGACCTGGTTTGTGTAGGCAAGTTCTGTAGCACTGAGCTATCACTAGCCCTTTATTTTTTGTTTGTTTGTTTGTTTTGTTTTGTTTTTTGAGACTGTCTCACTAGGCAGGCTTCAAACTTGTGGTGATCCTTGTGCCTCAGCCTCCCTAGTGCTAGGATTACAGGTGTGCACCACTTTTAATTTTAAATTTCGATTGTGAATTGTTTAGAAATTTGGCCACTGCGCGTCTCTATTTTAGGGGGTTCCAGGGATAGGACTTGGCCTTGCGCTTGCTAGACAAGTGCTCTACCACTTGAGCTAAATCCCCAACCCGGCCTTCATGCGTTTTGAGGATACCTTGCTGTTACATTCCAGTAAAGTGTGTTTTGTTTTGTTTTTTCACTGGGGATTGGACCCAGGGCCTTTGCACTGAACTACATCCACACCTCTTCTTCCTTTTTTTTTTTTTTTTTTACTTTAAAACAGAGTCTCACTAAGTTGCCCAGGCTGGGCTCAAACTTTCCATCCTCCTGCCTCTGCCTCCCAGAGTGCTGGGATTAGGGCCATCGTGGAAGCAGCTGTGTGGATGAGCCTTGTGTAGGGCCTCCCTGTGCGAACTGTGAGGAGCCCTAGGCTGGGAGTCAGTCTTGAGAATGCTCACTCTGGTGCTTTCCAGCCAGGGATCTGTGTACCACTTACATTCTGGGCCTGGAAAACAGGGTAGCCATAGCAGCTGTGCCGACTCTGATGGTTAACTTGGATCTGTTGACAGCTGAGCACCCTGGGCGCAGTGGGAAGGGGAGTGTGACTGATGTGGGAGCCCAGGTGATAAGAGCCAGCAGAGACCAGCAGCAGTGAGCTCTGCCCTCAGCAGGCCCCACCTGGCACCTCGCCTGTGTCACCTCCTCAGTAACCATTCCCACCACCAGGCAGGCTAGGGCTGCCCCAAGAGTTGCAGAGAGGGCGACCACCTCGGTGGCAGGTGCCAGGTCACATGGTAGGCAACAGTCACACGTGAGGAAAGATGGTAGGAAGGAAAGGTGGATGGCGCTTAGTCAGCTAAGTAAGGGAGTTTTGATTGGTCGTGGGGTGCTTTTTTGGTGCTGGGGTCAAACTCAGGGCTTCACACATTCACTGCCCCGCTGCGTGGTACCCAGAGTGTAAATGTGAGATCGAGTGGGATGACAGTAATCATTCTATATGCAGTTGATAAGTAAAAAATTTAAAATGTTAATACGAATGTGATATAATATTCATTATGATTTGTAGAGGACGTCGGTGATGAAGGAGAAGAAGAAAAAGAATTCATTTCCTATAACATCAACATAGACATTCATTACGGGGTTAAATCCAACAGGTGAGTAGTGTGAGTACACCATGATATTGTAGTGTATTCTGTCTCTTGTCTCTGGCTATATATATATCTGTGATTGTAAATTAATATAAACCTTAATTAACTCAGTGCCAGGTGTGGTGGTGCATGCTTGTAATCCCAACACTTGGGAGGCTGAGGCAGGAGGATCACTAAGTTTGAGGCCAGCCTGGGCTACACAGTGAGACCCTGTCTCAAAAAAGAAAAACCCAAAAATTCTTACTTGACTCAGATAAGCACATTTAAAAAAAAAAAAAAAACACTCAGAAGAGTTTTGCTTTTTTTTTTTTTTGTGGTGCCGGGGATCAAACTTTAGGCCCTTGTGCTTGCAAGGCAAGCACTCTAATCACTGAGCTAAATCCCCAGCCCAAGAGTTTTGCTTTTTAAATTTAGCATCTTATTCTTGATTTCATGTCTTCAGAGTAAGAGGATTTCCAACTTTATATTAAAAATTTGGGAGGGTGCTGGGGATCAAATTCCAAGCAAATGCTACCACTTGAGCTGAGCTAAATCCCCAACCCCCTCTAAAATATTTTTAATTGACATATCATGCTATTCGTCTGTTTGAGCTATCATTTACTTAATATATCTAATAATACTCAGATTACCTTTTTTTTTTTAATACGGTGAACTAGGGCCTTGCACATGGTGGGCAAGTGCTATACCACAGAGCCACACTATAATTTTTCATTGTTATAACTGTAAACGTTCATTTTAGAATCAACCCTACAGGCAGCAGATAGCATTTCCAACTAGATGCAAAGCATCATGAAGGGTTTTGTTTGTGGGGGTTTTTTTTTTGTTTTTTTTCCTGGGGGTTGGTGGTACTGGGGAATCTAACTCAGGGCCTTGTGCTTGCTGTGTGAGTGCTGTACTGCTGAGCCAAATCTCCAACCCCTATCATGAAGGTTTTCAATGTACGTTACCAGATGTCCCACCTTCCAGTTTTTACTCAAGTAGACAAATTTAAAAACATAAATATTATAATTATTCTGTGTTGTCAAAAACTTTTTAAATATGTCTCGAATAATTTCAGAATTACCCAAGAGTTCCATGATAATAGGTAGAATTCCCAGATAAGTTGTCAGCACTTGAGCCTCCCAGCTAGGGGTTGGCTCAGTGGTCCTGGGGTCTCAAGTGCACGTCAGGAGGCAAAGCCAGAAGAGTGGGTTAGGGCTAGGCCAGAAGGGAGCCCAGATGCCACTTAAGCTGGTGAGCAGCTTTTGTTTACTGAAACTGAACTGCGGCTTAGTGCAGTAAACAAATGGCACACGTTAGTTTGCAGTCAGACTAAGTAGCTGCACCTGAGTCTTACTTCCTAGCTTGGAGTTACCAGGGCCGGGCCATCTATGAGACGTGAGTAGGGACCATAACAGTGGTCCTGGTGCACGGCTTCCCAGGCAGGCAGAGGAGCATACATCTCACTGTTAGAAAAGCAACAGTGTAGTGTATTGTTTATGTGAGTTTCAAGTTAAACCTCCAACTAGAGTTTTAATTTTATACAACACAGAAGCTGCAGTTACTAAGACTGAGAAGGAATGAGATTCTTTGTTTTAGCTTCTTCCCTGCTTTCTCTTAGCTTGGCCTTCATCAAGCGGACCCCTGTGATTGACGCAGACAAGCCCGTATCCTCCCAGCTCCGAGTGCTCACGCTCAGTGAAGACTCACCCTATGAGACACTGCACTCTTTCATCAGCAATGCAGTGGCGCCTTTTTTTAAGTCCTACATCAGAGAGTCCGGCAAGGCAGACAGGTAAAAACCATTTTTCCTGTATTTTACTCAGTGATCACAAGACAGTTGGAAGATGATGTAAAACTTAGGAGCTAGGGGGGCTCCTTGGCACTAGTAAGTATGTGTATTATTACTGTCTGACAAGCCTGAAATAATAGGATCTCTGGAGAGCAGTAGAGCCCTGACGTTGAGATTATCTTCGTATCCTCATAGGGATGGTGACAAAATGGCTCCTTCCGTTGAGAAAAAGATTGCAGAACTGGAAATGGGCCTCCTTCACTTGCAGCAGAATATTGAAATTCCCGAGATTAGCCTGCCGATTCATCCCATCATCACAAATGTGGCCAAGCAGTGCTATGAACGTGGCGAGAAGCCTAAAGTCACAGACTTTGGAGATAAAGTTGAAGACCCGACTTTCCTCAATCAGTTACAATCTGGAGTGAACCGCTGGATCAGAGAAATTCAAAAAGTAAGATTTGCAGTGTTGTGTGTGATTGTGCAAAGTTTGTTCCTCTGTAGTATCTGGGAGCACTGGTGAGAGGAGTTTGTTGGCGTGGGCAGTGGCAGCCCCGCCCTGGTCCTGGCTGTGCCTGGTCCTTCAGTCTGGGGGATTGGGAGCGTCTTGGTCTCGGTGGTCTTGTGCTTTCAACTTCAAATCAAACCACTTTTAACTCACAGGGACAGAGTCTACCCAGAGTATAAAAATTCACTGGGAACACATTTCCTCGGTGAGAGTCTTTCTTGTCAAACAGTGACTACCCTTGAATATATTTTCTCTCCAAAGGTGACCAAGCTTGACCGAGATCCAGCCTCAGGAACAGCCTTGCAGGAAATCAGCTTCTGGCTGAACCTAGAACGTGCATTGTACCGCATCCAGGAGAAGAGGGAGAGCCCAGAAGTTCTCCTGACGCTGGACATCTTGAAACATGGCAAGCGCTTCCATGCCACTGTCAGCTTCGACACCGACACAGGTAAAAATCAGGACTCTTCAGCAGATTGGGATTTTTTGTTGTTGTTGTTGTTGTTGTTGTTGTTGTTTTGAGACAGCATTTCACTATGTAATTTAAGCTGGCCTTGAACTCACTTAGTCCAGGCTGTCCTCCAACTCATGGTGATCCTCCTGTCTGAGCCTCTTGATTACAGGAGTGTGCCACTGTGGCCAGCTTGGTTTAGATTATTGGCGTGGCTTTTATCAGGTCTTTGATTTGATAATTTGGATGAAAATTAATACATGTACTTTTTTGGGGAGGAGAGAATGGTGCCAGGTATTAAACCCAGAGTCTTTGAAGGGCCCAAGAGTATTTCCCTTTCCAGTGATCCCTACTTGAGTAGCTATCTATCATCTCCCTTTCCCCCCTTGCACCATTTTTCAATGAATTGTCTTCTCTTAGTTTAAAAAATAAAATAAGCCCAGTGTCTTGTATGTGAGGTACACCCCCCAGCCTTATGTTGTTTTTTGTTTTTGTGGTACCAGGGTTTGAATCCAGAGCTTCATCCTAAACTACATCACCAGCCCTTTTTTATTATTTTTTTTGAGATAGGGTCTTGCTAAATCACAAAGCTGCCTAAGATAGGTTTGAACTTGCCATCCTCCTGCCTCAGCCTCCTAGAGTGCTAGGATTCCAAGCATGTGCCACTGTGCCCAGCTTTGTACTATTAGGTTTTTTGAGGCAGGGTCTCACTATGTAGTTGAGGCTGGCCTTGAACTCACTATGTAGCCCAGGCTGGCCTTAAATTTGCGGGGATCCTCCTGCCTCAGCTTCCTGATGTACTATTATTGTTGTTTCTCTCTTCTGTCTTGTTTCATTTGTCCCTTGGTTCGAAGGAATTACAGTGACTTTCCACTTTTGATACTTTTTTAAATCTCATGCCAGAATGAGTCAAGAAATAGACAAGAGTCTGTTTCTGTAATTTTTTCCTTTTCTTTTCAGTTCATGCTGCCTCAAACTTGCAGCAGTCCTTCTGTCTTCACCTCCTGAGTCCTGGGCTTAAAGGTGCACACACCACACCTGGTTTCGTTTCTGTGATTTCATGTACATAATATTTTAGTATATGTGCTGCTGAAGCGAGCACTCATGTACATAATAACACACCTACTTTGAGCCGTAAGAATAAAATTTAAATTTTAGTGTTCTCAAAAGAGAGGAAGGGAAAAGGAAAAAAGGAGACTAGAAGGAAAAAATGGAAATAAAGCTTTTGTAAATAAGGAGGGAAAGAGGGGTTGAAGGGAGGGGAGGGGAATGGGAAAAAAAGAATCAAGATATATCATGTACAGGTACAAATTCCATATGATGACTGCTACCATTATGTATATCTAAAGGGTACCAATAAAATTATTAGGGGTTTGTGTGTGTGTGTGTGTGGTGCCGGGAATTGAACTCAGGGCCTTGTGCTTGCTAGGCAAGCACTCTACCACTTGAGCTAAATTCCCAGCCCCAATAAAATTAATTTTAAAAATAAATTTTAGTGTTCTCAGAGATGATAAGATTTTAGTTTCTCTAAACTCTGTACGAGTTGATCCCACTCTTAAGAAAGCAAAACTAGGACCACACCAGGGTTATCCTCTTAATAGCATTCTTTTTTTGAATATTATGAACAGTTTCTGTTCCACTAAATCCTTAATTTGCTTAGTTTTACCGCTTTATAAATTGCCATTAACTGTTTCTGTCTAGGTCTCAAACAGGCTTTGGAGACAGTGAACGACTACAATCCTCTGATGAAAGATTTCCCCCTGAACGACCTGCTCTCTGCCACTGAGCTAGACAAAATACGGCAGGCACTTGTTGCAATTTTCACCCATCTGCGAAAGATCCGGAACACAAAATATCCCATCCAGCGAGCCCTGCGTCTGGTGGAGGCCATTTCCAGAGACCTGAGTTCTCAGTTACTCAAAGTGCTGGGCACTAGGAAGCTGATGCATGTCGCTTATGAGGAATTTGAAAAAGTGAGTTTTGATCTATTAGCAAACCAACCTCCAGGTAAGGAGATGAAAGTATGCTTTAATAACAAGCTTCCGTTCCTAAACTGTCCTAGGTTATGGTGGCTTGCTTTGAAGTTTTTCAGACTTGGGATGATGAGTATGAGAAGCTTCAGGTGTTGTTGAGAGACATCGTCAAAAGGAAAAGGGAGGAAAACCTGAAGATGGTGTGGCGAATCAACCCCGCCCATCGGAAGCTGCAGGCTCGTCTTGACCAGATGAGAAAGTTTAGACGCCAGCACGAACAGCTGAGAGCTGTCATTGTCAGGGTCCTGAGGCCTCAGGTATGGCTTGCATTCTGAAAATTTATATGTGCATTGGTTAAATGCCCCCACCTTTAAGAATGAACTACTACCATTTAGCACTCAGTGCTTCTTTTTCCTTAGCTGTTTTTGTTTTGACCCTCTCATCTTAAAGATCTAGTGGTTCTGTATTATGTTGTCTCAATTTAGTCATCCTGTGTGGACCCCAGAGCCAGACTTCTGGGTTTTCAGTTCCGACTTCACTATTTACTGGTGTTACATAAACACATAATCTAATCTATTTTCTGAATTCTCATCTATAAAATGTGGGTAATGATTGTATCTGCCTGAGATTTATTAAAAGAAGAACTCAGTGACTCCTTTTCTTTGTACATTTTTACCCCCTGTTCTGAATTTTCTTCATCAATTCTTTTCTTCCTTTTAAAAAAACAATCTATTTGAGGGCTGGGGATTTAGCTCAGTGGTTAAAGTGCTTGCCTAGCAAGCGCAAGGCCTTGAGTTCGATCCCCAGCACAAAAAAAAAATCTATTTGAGAGCTGGAAATATGCAGCTTAATGGTAGAGTGTTTGCCAAGCATGCATGAGGCCCTGGTAGTGAAAGTGATCCCCAGTAATGGCAAAAAATGTAGTCCAATAAAAACCACAATTGTCGGGCATGGTCGTACAGGCCTGTGATCCCAGTACTCTGGGAGGCTGAGACAGGAGGATCAAAAGTTTGAACCCAGCGTAGGCAATATAGGTCTTAAAATATTGAGAAAGAACTGGGCAGCTAGTTCAGTGTGAAGACTCTGGGTTTGCGCCCCAGTACCACCCCGAAAACCCCACACTGTCAGGAAATATTTACAGTGCAGAGTTAAAGTACATGGTGTTTTTCTCGGCTTTGAGTTATGGTTACAAAATGTTTGAACAGTTCAAAAGCCTATATTGCTGACTGATAGGAACAACAGAATAACACTTCATTTGGTGAACATTTCTTTCAGGTGACAGCAGTTGCCCAGCAGAATCAAGGAGAGGTGCCTGAACCCCAGGATATGAAAGCGGCCGAGGTCCTGTTCGACGCTGCAGATGCGAACGCCATCGAGGAAGTGAACCTGGCCTACGAGAACGTCAAGGAGGTGGATGGGCTGGACGTCTCCAAAGAGGGCACAGAGGCCTGGGAGGCTGCGATGAAGAGATACGATGAGAGGATCGACCGAGTGGAGACACGGATCACCGCCCGCCTGCGCGACCAGCTGGGCACAGCCAAGAACGCCAATGAGATGTTCCGAATCTTCTCCAGGTTCAACGCTCTGTTTGTCAGGCCGCACATCCGGGGCGCCATCCGGGAGTACCAGACGCAGCTGATCCAGCGCGTGAAGGATGACATAGAGTCCCTGCACGACAAGTTCAAGGTCCAGTACCCGCAGAGCCAGGCATGCAAGATGAGCCACGTGCGTGACCTGCCACCCGTGTCTGGCTCCATCATCTGGGCAAAACAGATCGACCGGCAGCTCACTGCCTATATGAAGCGCGTGGAGGACGTGCTGGGCAAGGGCTGGGAGAACCATGTCGAGGGGCAGAAGCTGAAGCAGGACGGGGACAGCTTCCGCATGAAGCTCAACACCCAGGAGATCTTCGATGACTGGGCCCGGAAGGTGCAGCAGCGCAACCTCGGCGTCTCGGGCCGCATCTTCACCATTGAGAGCACTCGAGTGCGGGGCCGCACCGGAAACGTCCTCAAGCTCAAAGTGAACTTTCTTCCTGAGATCATCACGCTGTCCAAAGAAGTCCGGAACCTCAAGTGGCTGGGTTTCCGGGTGCCCCTGGCCATTGTGAACAAGGCTCACCAAGCCAACCAGCTCTACCCATTTGCCATCTCGCTCATCGAGAGTGTGCGGACCTACGAGCGCACCTGTGAGAAGGTAGAGGAGCGCAACACCATCTCGCTTCTGGTGGCCGGCCTGAAGAAGGAGGTGCAGGCGCTGATTGCAGAAGGCATCGCCCTGGTGTGGGAGTCCTACAAGCTGGACCCATACGTGCAGCGCCTCGCGGAGACTGTCTTCAACTTCCAGGAGAAGGTGCCGTAGCCTGACCTTCACGCATCCTAGGAGTGAATAAGATGGTGGTAGCTCAAGCGGCAAACCCTCAGCTCTCCTGCAGAGGAGTCGAGAGGGGAGGAGACGAGAGAGATGGGAGGGCTGTAGGGAGCCCCGAGCAGCACCCCGAGCTTAGAAACCAGTGGAGTGAGAAGGGCGTGAGAGTTCTCTGACCAGGCAGAGTGAACACCACTAGCGGGGGGAGAAGGACATGCAACATCTGCCACAAGGGGCACGGACTGACATGTACCCAGGATGTGGGCTGCTCCCCTCTCCAGCTCAGCTGCACTTTGTAGGCCCGGCCCGGCCCACAAGCAGGAGGGTTAGGGCAGAGAGGCCGATGGCCACACTTCTCCCTCCCCTCTGGAGACAAGTGTCCTCACCAGCAGCCAGCGTTAGTTGTCATCAGTGAGTCCTCTGCCTCAGACATTTGTTAATGAACTAAGAAGACTGTATAAAGGAAGCCATATAGGTGGTGGACGCTAGTAAATCCAGCAGTCTGGGAGGCTGAGGCAGGAGATTCACAAGTTTGAGTCCAGCCTGGGCAACTTAGCAAGACCCTGTCTGAAATTTTTTTAAAAAGTGAGACAAGGAGGGGCCGGGGATGTAGCTCAGTGAGATGTCCCTGGGTTCAATCCTCAGTACTGCAAAAAAAAAAAAAAAATAGAAGGGCTGTCTTAAATGTTACATATGCCTGCCTTTAGGTGGATGATCTGCTGATTATCGAAGAGAAAATAGACCTGGAAGTGCGTTCCTTGGAAACCTGCATGTACGACCATAAGACCTTCTCAGAGATCCTGAACAGGGTCCAGAAGGCGGTGGATGACCTAAATCTGCACTCCTACTCCAACTTGCCCATCTGGGTCAGCAAGCTCGACATGGAGGTGAGGGCCGGTTGTGAGGCGTGGCCGCAGGCCCTGCTCAGCACACCAGGCTGTCAACCAGGAGCATCTTCCCTTAGGAATGGTGATAGTCTGACTGGTAGTGCATGCCTGCAATTCCAGCTTCTCAGGAAACTGAGGCAGGAGGATTGTAAGTGTAAGGACAGCCTGGGCAACTCACCAAGGCACTGCCCCCAGAAAAGAAATTATCTGTCCACTTCCCCAGACTGTCCCCAGAGTCTGTGCCAGTTCTGAGCTGGAGGCAGGCAGCCATGAGAGAGGAAAGAGGCCCTCCATTTGCTGGACATGTGATGGCTTCTTTTTTCTTTTTTCCCTTTTTTTTTTCTTTCTTTCTTTCCTTTTCGTGCTGGGGATTGAACTCAGGGCCTTGTACTCACAAGGCAAGCACTTTAATCGCTGAGCTAAATCCCCAGCCTTTTTTTTTTTTGATTTTTTTGAGGCGGAGTTTCACTTTGTAGTACAGGGGGCCTTGAACTCCCAGAGAGCCTCCTGCCTCAGCCTCCCAAATGCTGGGATCACAGGCTTATTCCACCACACCCAGCTGCTATGTGGAAGCTGCTTGTCTGCCTTTTGTTCATTTGACATATGTTAGCATTTACACATTTTTTTTGGTGGTGCTGGCCATTGAAGCCAGGATGCAGCATGCTAAGCCACACTCTGCCACCACGCCACAACCCACCCCTAGCTCGTCTGTACTAGCCCTCCAGGCGCCCATCCCTCCAGGCGGGCCCAGTGTAGAAAGAACCTTCCAGCAGCACTCACTCTCATTCCCAGAGGCCATGTGAGACTGTCCTGCACCTGTGCAACCTGAGTTCTCAGGGCCGTCTGGGGTGTGGGATGTTGAGTGCAGAGGTTGCAGTTGTATCTGGTCAGTGGCCCCTGTGGTCCCTGCCTCTGTCTGTTTTAACTTGTCCACATAGAGGACACAATCAGAGGGAAAGTTAGTGAGTCCTGCTGTCCTGAATCCGTAGACAGCCTTGGTTTTGTCACCGTGATTCTCCCCACACTCCTGTTTCCCAAAGGCTCGCCTTCTGTGGATAGGTAATCTATCCTATTCTAGGTCAGAGAAGACTTTCTCCTTTCTCATTAAGAGAATGTTTTGATATCCAAATTCCTGCTTGGGCAGTTTCATCTCACAGCTGCCAGGAAAACACCAGTGGACCTTCTCCCATGCTGCACACACCAGGACCTTACCTGCACCTGTGCACTGTTTCGTGTTCTCCTCACTACCGAGTCAGAGGACAGGTGATTCAGCTGGCCAGAGAGGGAGACCACAGCCTCACTGAAACTGTGGTCCGAGGCTGGAAGGGCTCAGCAGGAGACTGAGGATTGGAGTCGCACTTGTCCCCTCTGACCCCAGACACCTCCCGCCTTTGTGCTCATTATGACTGACTTTTCTCTTCAGATCGAAAGGATCCTGGGCGTGCGTCTGCAAGCTGGCCTGCGAGCGTGGACCCAGGTCCTTCTCGGACAAGCTGAAGACAAAGCTGAAGTCGACATGGACACGGACGCCCCGCAAGTCAGTCACAAGCCTGGCGGGGAGCCAAAGATCAAAGTGAGTGTTCCCAGTGGCTCCCCGTTCTCAAGTCAATGAAAGGACACTCTCCCCTTAAGATGCCCTGTGGGGACTGGGATGCAGCCTGGAGGGAGGGCACATGACAGCCCCACAGACAAGCCCAACAGATACCACATGACCGGGGCTGGGGGTGGTCATTGGTGCATGGGGTGTTGTGGACCCTGTGACAAGCAGGTGCTCCCCTCTGTGGTGTCTTCCTGACACGCCCAGCTCTTCCCATCATGAGAGCCACATTCTGAGACCTAGGCTCAAGGCTGGGCTGCAGGATAGCTGAGGCGCACCCTCCCAGAGTCGGGGTCCGAACCGTGAAGGACAAGCTGGGCAATGGCACAGGTTGGATAGGCTCAAGGACATGTGACGGCTGAGAACCTGACTGAAGTCTCTACTTAATGCACACCAGGGTTTCCAGCCTTGTACAGAGTAGGATGTTAACAGCAGAGAAAACTAGGGAAAGGTATTTGGAATCTCCGCTTTCTTTGCAACTCTTCTGTAGCTCCTAAATAATTTCAAAAAGGGAAGTCATATAAGCCAGGCATGGTGGCTCACACCTGTAATCCCAGCTCTTAGGAGGCTGAGGCAGGAGGATCACAGGTTTGAGGCCAGCCTGGGCTACACAGCAAGACTGTCTCAAAAACAAAATGCTTTAGGAAAGAACCTATACTGGGGAGCAACAGCTCTACTTAACATCCGTGCAAGGGGTTCCTCCTGTTACTGCATACGTTCTGCTCAAGTGCAGGTCTGAATCCGGATCTCCAGAGAGTGCAGCAGCAGTGGCCCATGTCACACAGCAGCTGTGTCTTCAGGGCCTCAGTAACGATTAGGCCCTGCAAACAGAAGCCCCAAAGAACTGCAAGGAAAGACTTTGATCTGGGAGAAGCAACTGGCTTTTTTTTTCTTCTACAGACTTTATTTTTTCTTTTTTTTTTTTTTTTTCTTAATACTTAAAATTTTTCTCAGTTTTTACCATACACGTGTTCATCCCCAAGCACATTTTAAATACTGGGCCTTAGAGGAGCAGTGTGGAGTGTCTTGGTGGGTGCTGTTCTCCAGCAGAGGCTGAGTTGGGGTTGTAGAGTCGCTGAGGGCACTGCAGGGCACAGGCTTGGCTCAGCCTGGGGGACTGAGGTCAGTGTGTGTGGCCACCTGCCAGTGCCCGCCTCTAGCCACCCTGTCGGAGGCGGTCACTCAGAGCTGTCACATCCAGAGAGGTCATAGGCTGAGACTGGGGATGTGTGA
The DNA here is from genome assembly GCA_004026905.1 of Hystrix cristata. Lineage (NCBI taxonomy): Eukaryota > Metazoa > Chordata > Mammalia > Rodentia > Hystricidae > Hystrix > Hystrix cristata. The sequence goes on along the minus strand of PVJO010012668.1, from coordinate 40,853 downwards.
GGACCCAGGAAGAGGCAGAGCAGTGCCTGCCCCCAGCTTCTCATCATCTTGGTGGAGGGGCACAAATCTCAGACACCAGATTATACAACGCTGTATCTAAAAAAGGGTCAGACTCCATGGTTCAGACTGAAGTCGCTTAATAACCCAGAGAGAGAAGATGTTAAGACTCAAAACCATTGAAATTGAAATGTGCTGCTGAGTGTAAATGAAACCTTTCTCTTACAGAACGTTGTCCACGAGCTGAGGATAACCAACCAAGTCATATACCTGAACCCGCCGATTGAGGAGTGCAGGTACAAGCTGTACCAGGAGATGTTCGCCTGGAAGATGATCGTGCTGTCTCTACCCAGGATCCAGAGCCAGAGGTACCAGGTGAGTCTGGGACGCAGAGTGTGTACCCGACCAGGCCTCTTCCGGTTCTCTCCAGGGCCTTGGGAACAGGCTGCTTACAGGCCTGTCACACTCCAGGATCCAGGCTCCAGCCTCTGGGCTCAGCACCCTGAGGGAAGCTGCAGGAGGCTGTGTATAGCTCTTGGCAGCTTGGTCTCAGTGGCCTCTTTAGAAATCCCTTCCTTGTTCTGCTGCTTAATCCTGCTGCTGCCATCTTCCCCACTTTTTATTAGAAAAGTTTTCGAACGCAGACTGAAGTAGCAAGAATTATGAGCTTTGTTTATCAACACATGGCCAATTCTATTGCATCTGTATTCTCTTCCCGCTTCCCACCCCACCAGCTTATCATGTAACATAGTGCACTGTGATGAGTGTGTTTCTGGGACCAAAGGAAAGCTCAGAAGACCACACAGTCCCTGGCCTGGCCGGTGTGCCTTCTCACAGGGCCAGGCTTTCCACATGAAGGGAAAAGCCTGGTGAGGTACCAGCATCCTCACCTCCCTGCCTCGCTCCCAGCTCCTCCAGCCCTCTACCCTCCTGTCTTTCCTTCCCTGCCAGCTACAGTTAGCACTTCTCTCCTGCTCGCCACCCTCCTCTGGGGTCCCTTTGTGTCCCCACCAGGTACTCATAGTGGCTCCGTGGGTCTGCAGAGCAGCAGGTAGCCTGGCCCACACCTGGCCCAGGCCCGTGGGTGCCACTGCCAGGGTGGCGGCTGTCTGTACTTGGGTGTCAGCGCTGTCCTCCTGAGGTCTCTGCAGCCCCCTCCAGTCTGCTCTTCCCTGCTCTTTCTTTGCCTTCCTTCAGCCCACTCAGGCTGAATCCACGCTGTCATTCTGGACTCCCACGTCTCTGTCCTTAGAGTTCACCCTGGTGTGTTTCTCACCATATCCATTGCCTCCACCCAGCATCACCTCTCACTTGGACTCTAATGTCCTTCCTGCCTGTGTCTCAGCCATGGCTGCCACCTAGAGTCAGTTTGCAGCACAGCAGCCAGGGGGCACCTTCAGCTCTGAGCTGACCCTGACTCTCCAGCCCCCAGCAGGAACACTGGGCCTGTTTGCCTTGCCTTGTGCTCTCACCTCAGCCTGCTTCTCCCCTTGACAGCTGCCTGCCTACCTGCACTCCTGCTGGTTCCGAGATGCAGTGGTGGCTTTGGCCGTCCTTCACCCTGCAGAGTCTGCTCAGGCGTCCACCTGGTTTCTCCCTCCTTTTCTCTCTGTCTGCTCACTTACAACTTCTGTCGAGGATTTTCCTCACTTCTCAACTTAAAATGCAACCAAGGCGGGCTGTAACTCAGTGGTACGGCACTTGCCTCACCTGCACAGCCTAGGGTTCAAGCTCTAGCACTACAAAAAACAAATGAGATCCAAAAACAAACTGGGCATGGTGGTACACACCTGTAATCCCAGCACTTGGGAGGCTGAGGCAGGAGGATCGCTGCGAGTTCAAAGGCCTGAACTGCATAGTGAGACCCTGTCTCAAAAAAAAAGCAAAAACTACATAAAACCTTCCCTGTACTCCCTGTCCTTCCTGCTAGCCTGCTGACGAGCTCAGTTTGCAGACTCCTGAGCTGTTGCTCCCTCCCATAGGATGTAGATCCATGTGAGCAGGGATGTGCTTGGTTTCTTGTACTTGGCCTAGTGCCTGGCATGTGGCAGGTAAAACAAGTGAATGACTTCATGTGCTCAACCACTTTCCCGCCTGCCATCAGTAATGCTGTGTTTTTCCAGGTTGTGTTCCTTTTGTTGGTTTAAATATAAATAGGCTTCCTGTTGATGATAATGTTTCTGCTGAGGTTTTAGGTTGATGTTTGCCATTTGATGAAGTAAAAGGTGGCTGAGATTCAAATTCTGGTCCACCCTCCTCAATGCTCACTTACGGGTGTCTTGGCCAGGTGGGTGTGCACTATGAGTTGACTGAGGAGGAGAAGTTCTACCGGAACGCACTCACTCGGATGCCCGACGGGCCTGTCGCCCTGGAAGAGTCCTATTCTGCAGTCATGGGCATCGTGACTGAGGTCGAGCAGTACGTTAAGGTAGGACACTCCCGATCTCCTCCACATGTGCCAGCCACATGGTCTGCCCCAGACACCAAAGACGGCAAGACTCAAAGGGTACACAGCCACAGTGTCATGACTGTGGATAATGTGGCTCACTGGCTAATATTTACTTATTTTAAAGAGCGAACAATAGGACACATATTTTGTGTATTAACTAATTTTCAAGAAGAGTAACTTCTGTTTTTTGATATGAAAATTCTGAGAATTTAAAGTGAGAGTTTTCCTAGATGTGGTGAAAACCTGCCCCTTGTCAGGTTGTGGTATCTGCGTTGTCAGGTTGTGGTACACGATGTGGTATCCATGAAGAGTCTGCAGAGTGAGACATCGAGCACAGCATCTCCCGTGTTCTCTATTTGCAGGTTTGGTTGCAGTACCAGTGTCTGTGGGACATGCAGGCTGAAAACATTTACAACAGGCTCGGGGAGGATCTCAACAAGTGGCAAGCGCTCTTGGTCCAGATCCGGAAGGCCAGGGGGACTTTTGACAATGCAGAGACCAAGAAGGAGTTTGGACCAGTAGTTATAGATTACGGCAAGGTGAGGGTCCCACCAAAACAGCATTTCTCTTGACTCAGATTCAGCGGAAGGCTCAGGAGCCAGCAGTAGAGGGCTGACAATGCACTGCCCTGTGTCTCCCCTGCAGGTCCAGTCTAAGGTGAACCTGAAGTATGACTCCTGGCACAAGGAGGTTCTCAGCAAGTTTGGGCAGATGCTGGGCTCAAACATGACAGAATTCCACTCCCAGATCTCAAAGGTAAGGAGGTAGGGTCCTACTGAAGTGCCGGGTTGGTGTGGGCCCAGGCCCGTAGTAGAACACGCCCTCTGCCCCCAGTCTCGCCAAGAGCTAGAGCAGCACTCTGTGGACACAGCCAGCACCTCCGATGCTGTGACCTTCATCACCTACGTGCAGTCACTGAAGCGGAAGATCAAGCAGTTTGAGAAACAAGTTGAGGTGAGCTCTGCGAACACTGACTTAAAGCCCTCAAACTGTACCGCTGTGCAATAGGTGTTTGTACTATTGTGTGTTCTGAGGGAGTGCTCCGACTCCATCCCTGGGGCGCCGTTTCCTAACACGCCATCCTTGCCAGAACCTCCTCCTGTGCTCAGTAAGATGCAGTACGGAAACCAGCACCCTGGCAAGCTGCCAGGAACATCTATGAACCACTTTTTTGGTGGGGGTGGTTGTCTCTGATCTGTTGCCTTGGCAGTCTAGGCATTAGACTTGGTGCTCCTTGTACTTTGGAATGGAGGACACGGCCACACGCCCACCCCTGCCCTGCATCCTACCCAGGGCTCTCCCAGGTGCAGCACTTGCCGGCACTTGCCGGCACAGCAGACCAAACACAGTCTCGGCGTGGACAGCTGTAGGGGAAGCAGCCACAGCCATCCTTTGCCATCCTTTGCTTTCTGTAACCATGAAGTGTCTTCTCTGTCATGTGGCCATCGTTTTGCTTATTGTTTAAGAAAGAAAATTGAGGCTGAGGATTTAGCTCAGTGGTAAGAGTGCTTGCCTTGCAAGCACAAGGCCTTGAGTTCGATCCCCAGTGCCAAAAAAAAAAGAAAGAAAATTGAATTTACCTTTTAACTCTCAAAGCTGTACCGCAATGGCCAGCGCCTGCTGGAAAAGCAAAGGTTCCAGTTTCCACCTTCCTGGCTGTACATCGACAACATCGAGGGAGAGTGGGGGGCCTTCAATGACATCATGCGGCGGAAGGACTCTGCCATCCAGCAGCAGGTGGCGAACCTGCAGATGAAGATTGTACAGGAGGACCGTGCTGTGGAAAGCCGTACCATCGACCTGCTCACTGACTGGGAAAAGACCAAGCCTGTCACGGTGAGTCTGGTGTGGGAAGCCTTGCTGGACAGGGACAGCGAAGGGGAACCCAAGAAGCAATGTTGGCAAGGAGATAACAGTGTTTGGATTGTTGGGGGTGGAATTCAGAATTTTATTTAGAAAAGCATAGGAAAGAAAAATGTAAAGTGTTAAAATATTTTGAGTGGAAGTCTGGTTTCTGGTCTGGGGGGGGGTGCAGGTTTTCCAGAGCAGGCCTGGTGGCAGATGTGGCCTCCACCATGATCTGCTGGGACCACACCCTCCCCACAGCACCTCGGGCCCTCAGATTGTTTTGGTTTTGGTTTGGTTGGGTTGTTGCAGGGGGGTTCTGTTTTTTGTTTTTTTGAGACAGGGTCTCACTATGTAGATCAGGCTGGCCAATCCAGGTTGGATTGTCACTTTTTGAAGTTCTAAAATACCTGCTCTCGCTAATTCCAATATTGCTGGGTTACAAATACGCCAACAGCAAGAGTCTGTCACCGAAGTCTGAGTCTGTCTTGCAGCATCAGCCTGGTATGCGTGACAGTTAAAGCTTTAGGTACAATTTCATTTTGGTAGGAAAACGAGATTTCTACAATCATTCTTAGATGTTGCCGTAATGAGAAGTATGCGAGCACAGTGGCTTGCCGTAAAGCCCGTGCCTCGAGGCTCTGTGATATAGCTGATATGTCAGGGAAGGTGTGACTGGCAGGCCGAGTGTCCCCCCTGAACCCAGCTGTCTCCTAGCACCTCCCTTCCTGCCTCCCAGGAGACCTGTGAGACAGACTGAATTGAGCCGTGCACCACCGTGTAAAATGCTGCCATAAAGCTCCTGCCGGTAGTGTGCACACATGCTTAGGGCACCTCTCAGTGAGTGTGTGCCTGTGTGGATGCTCAGAGGCAGAACTTCCCAGCCACCTGATGGCCACTCTGCCATTGGAAGCCCAGGTGCCGCAACTCTACCCTGCCCGTTTTCAGGGCAACCTGCGGCCAGAGGAGGCGCTGCAGGCTCTGACCATCTATGAGGGTAAGTTCGGCCGGCTGAAGGACGACAGGGAGAAGTGCGCCAAGGCCAAGGAGGCGCTGGAGCTCACAGACACGGGGCTGCTCAGCGGCAGTGAGGAGCGCGTGCAGGTAGGGGCTGCACGGGAGGGCCAGGTGTCCGCCGTCCCTGCCCTGCCAGTGGCCGGGCCAAGACCCAGGCCCACCGAAGCGTAACTGCTCTGCTGTTGTCCCTCACAGGTGGCCTTGGAAGAATTACAGGACCTCAAAGGTGTTTGGTCGGAACTCTCGAAGGTCTGGGAGCAAATTGATCAGATGAAGGAGCAGCCCTGGGTTTCAGTGCAGCCTCGTAAGGTCTGTAGAGTTGTTTGTGTCTGTTAACAGTCACTGGTCTCACTTAGGTACCTTGCACACAAGGGACTGTGTGAGTTTACAAGGTGTCACTTGACATCCTGTGTGTCATTGACATTATTTATCCAGACTGTTGGAAATTTGGCGGGGAGGGGCGGGTAGTGCGGTGCTGGGGATTGACTTCAGGGCCTTGCATTTGCTAGGCAAGCGCTGTATCATTTGAGCTAAATCTCCAGCATGGAAATTTTATTTTAAATTATTTCTTTAAATATTTCCCTCTGTAAAGTAAATGTTGGTAAGTGAAATCTCATCTTGTGTTTTTTCTGCAGCTTCGGCAGAATTTAGACGGCCTCCTGAACCAGCTGAAGAACTTCCCTGCGCGTTTGCGGCAGTACGCATCCTACGAGTTCGTGCAGAGGCTGCTGAAAGGGTACATGAAGGTAGGTGACTGCACGCACCTCTGGCTGTCCCCCGCACACATGCCTGCATAGGTACATTCTCCACCCTCTGCACAGATCAACATGTTGGTGATTGAGTTGAAATCGGAAGCACTTAAAGACCGCCATTGGAAGCAGCTGATGAAGAGGCTTCATGTGAATTGGGTCATTTCTGAGCTGACCCTTGGCCAAATCTGGGACGTCGACCTGCAGAAAAATGAAGCGGTTGTCAAGGACGTGCTGCTGGTGGCACAGGGGGAGATGGCCCTGGAGGAGTTCTTGAAGCAGGTAAGTGGCAGGAGTGGATGGCCTCTCGGAGGGCCAGGCTCCTGCATAGGTTTGCAGCTTGTCCTCTGGTCCTCTTCACCCCCATGCGGCTCTGGGGAGCCCACAGACTGACGGTCGCCCCTGCCTGCTTTTGATCAGATAAGAGAAGTGTGGAATACTTACGAGCTCGACCTGGTCAGCTATCAGAACAAGTGCCGCCTGATCCGCGGTTGGGATGACCTCTTCAACAAGGTCAAGGAGCACATCAACAGCGTCTCGGCCATGAAGCTCTCCCCATATTACAAGGTACTGTACTGGGGCAGCTGCCATCCTGACACCGTAGCACCTTTGGCAGTGACAAGGGGCCTCCTTTTTAAAATGAGAGGCAGGTGACTCAGTGGGACCCTAACCTATGTCCTTGCCTGAGTTCCAGCAGAGCCACGAGCAGCTCTGCCCTCCTGCATTCCCGCCAGGTTTTCGAAGAGGATGCCCTGAGCTGGGAAGACAAGCTGAACCGGATCATGGCTCTCTTCGATGTGTGGATCGACGTGCAGAGGCGGTGGGTCTACCTGGAAGGCATCTTCACAGGCAGCGCAGACATCAAACACCTGCTGCCCGTGGAAACTCAGCGATTCCAGAGGTGTGGCCTGCAGCGGGAGCCGTGCGGGCAGGGCCTGGGAACCATCCCCCCAGAGACTGACATGTACCTTGGTCTGATTTGCAGTATCAGCACAGAGTTCTTGGCTCTGATGAAGAAAGTATCCAAGTCTCCCCTCGTTATGGATGTCCTGAACATCCAGGGCGTGCAAAGGTCGCTGGAAAGGTTGGCGGACCTGCTGGGAAAGATCCAGAAAGCACTGGGAGAATACCTGGAAAGAGAGCGCTCATCCTTCCCTAGGTGAGACTCTGGCTTTGACTTGGCCCGAGAGAGAACTGAACTTCAGCAGTGCTTTTTCCGGCCATCCTCTCCCTTCTGAGCCTGGTGTTGGTCATTAAGGATTTTGCTGGCCAGTCAGTCAGTCAGTGAGTGCCGTTCACCTTCTGAGCCTCGATGTCTGACTGTGCCCAGCTGTAGTGAGCTTGCCGAGGCTGGCTTCCTCCTCCTCCGGGTGGCCCACACCCACGGCATCTCGGTGTTTCCCGAGGGGCAGCTCTTCCTTTCCAAGTACTTCAGTTTACTTAGGACGAATGGAGCACGTTTATTAAAAACTGAGTTCACAGTCACTTGGGGAGTTAGCTCAAGTGGTAGAGCACTAGCCTGCCAAGCACAAAGCCCTGAGTTTGATTCCCCAGCACCAAAAAAAAATCTGAGTTCATGAAATAAGGTAAATGCCATTGAATTCTTCCTTCATAGTCTCGCTGAGTAAACATGTACCTTTTCCTGAGAGCTGGAAGAAATCGGATGTGTTCTGAATTCAGGCTAGAGATTTTCTAACAACAGTCCCATCCTCTTCCCTTCCTGCAGTTGGAAAAATTCCCAAGGTGCTAACCCTTGGTTCACCTTACTTCTGTGTGTAAAAGAGTGGCAATTCAAATGCCTCCTTCATTTTAGGTTCTATTTTGTGGGTGACGAGGATTTGCTTGAAATCATTGGCAACAGCAAGAACGTAGCGAAGTTGCAGAAACACTTCAAGAAGATGTTTGCAGGTGTTTCGAGCATCATCCTGAGCGAGGATAACTCTGTGGTCCTGGGCATCTCGTCCCGGGAGGGAGAGGAGGTACTCACATGTTCGTTTGTCCCTCACATCTCTGTGCATCTTTTTTTTTTTTTTTTTTTTTTTTTTTTTTTGGTGGGGGCGGCCCTGGGAATCGAGCTCGGGGCTTATGCTTACCAAGTAAGCACTCTACCACTGAGCTAAATCCCCAGCCCCTCGTGCATCTTAATTCTTACAGTTTATTGTGTTTCAGGTTATGTTTAAAACTCCCGTGTCCATCACTGAGCACCCCAAGATCAATGAGTGGCTCACGCTGGTAGAAAGGGAGATGAGAGTTACCCTGGCTAAACTTCTTGCTGAGTCTGTTACTGAAGTGGAGGTTTTTGGTAAAGCAACTTCAATTGACCCAAATGCCTACATCACTTGGATTGATAAGTATCAGGTAATCACATTAGAAGGGGCAGCTGAAGATGAAGCACTGCCTGATTTAAAATGACCCTGTAGAAGCTGGGCATGGTGGTCCCACCTACTCAGAAGGCTGAGGCAGGAGGATTGCTTGAGTCCAGGGCAACATAGCAAGACTATATCTATAAACAAACAATGACCATGTGGCACTTCTGCTTATTTTTTTCAGGCCCAACTCGTGGTTTTGTCGGCCCAAATAGCCTGGTCTGAAAACGTGGAGAGTGCACTGAGCAGCATAGGGGGAGGCGGTGACGCAGCACCCTTACACTCAGTGTTGAGCAATGTGGAGGTCACCCTCAATGTGCTGGCCGACTCAGTCCTCATGGAGCAGCCCCCGCTCCGGAGACGGAAGCTGGAGCACTTGGTTAGTTGCACGCACGACCCCTGCCCGCCTCTTAGGTGCTTCCACTCCAGCAGCCAAGGCAATCGTGCCTGACAGTGTCTGTGTCACTGTTGAGGGGAACAGAAGCTGTGTGGAGACTCTCCTGGGGTGGGGCTCTGGCTCGCTGTTGCTGTTGAAAGACGGCCTTGGTGGCCTCTGGGATCAAGTGGCTGCACCACAGGGGAACGCGGCTGCCTTGGGTCAGGGTCTCACTGTTTTTCATCATTCACTTCCTAAAAGAAGCAGCCTGGGCAGCACCAGGCAGTACCGTATGGGTGGCACAGCTCCATGCCCCAGGCGGGAGACAGACTGTGGGCACCGACTGAGAGCTCCTTCCCTGTCCTGCTTCACATGCAGGCAGGGTTTGTATTTCAAGTGAGCTGTTGCTGTGATCCGTTCTCACTGTAGCTCTGTATGCTGTGTGACGCAGTTCTGCTGTGTCTGCAAATGAAATGTGTGTTTTGGAATATTTACCGAGAGCCACTACAAGTAGTCCTAGACTCTAATACTCCACAAACCCAGAGGAAGAATTGCCTTATTTTAGCTTATGATTAACTCTTATTTCCCCAGATTACAGAATTGGTTCACCAGAGAGATGTCACCAGGTCCTTGATCAAAAGCAAGATCGACAACGCCAAATCCTTCGAGTGGCTCAGCCAGATGCGGTTTTACTTCGACCCTAAGCAAACTGATGTGTTACAGCAGTTGTCAATTCAAATGGCAAATGCCAAATTCAACTATGGCTTTGAGTACCTGGGTGTTCAGGACAAGCTGGTTCAGACCCCCCTCACCGACCGCTGCTATCTGACGATGACACAAGCCTTGGAGGCCAGGCTGGGCGGGTCCCCGTTCGGTAGGTTGCTCACACACCACGTAGATGGAATCATATCGTAAACAGAATTTCCAGAGACTAAGCCAGTGATTTCAATGTGTTTTCTAATTATGTGGCTAGTACATTCTAAAATCTTAAATTTCTTTGCATTTGTTCCATTTGCTTTGACTTTTACAATGAATTGCTTCTGTGGTTCTCATGAAGATTGAATCCCAATTAGCTAACACTCAGATCCTCAATTACTCTTTCAAATAACAGGGCCTGCTGGAACTGGGAAAACAGAATCTGTCAAAGCCCTGGGCCATCAGCTTGGACGCTTTGTTTTGGTTTTCAACTGCGATGAAACCTTTGATTTCCAGGTGAGATGCTTTCTGGGAGCCACCTCAAATCTACTAATCCCAAGAGGCAAGCTGGGGACATGAAGCTGTCATGTCTCAAAGCCATCTGCCTTACAGCTCAGCGTAGTTTATCTGGCTTCTGAGACCTTGCAAGGATCAGCGTTATTTTGAACTGTTTGAGGAATCCAGTGTGTGTGTTTTGAAGTTGACTGTAACTTCATGTTTCCAAAACGAATTGTCATTTGTATAAAAGAACAATTTTGGGGCCTGAGTGTGGTGGCGCATGCCTGTAATCTCAGCACTAGGCAGGCTGAGGAAGGACAATCACTATAAGTTCAAGGCCCGCCTGGGCTACATAGTTCAAGGCCAGACTACGCAGCAGACCCTGGCTCAAAAAAAAAAGCTTTTGCAAGAAATGCTTGGTGCCTGTGTCTAAGAATAAACAATAAGGGAGAGGTTTTTTAATCAACAAAAAGTGCAGAATAAAGGTAGCAGCTCTGTCGGTAGGGTTGTTTGGAACGTGAGCACAGAGATGTCACGTGCTGTGTCTGTACCGTGACCACGGTGTCACCTGTGCAGTGCCTGCTGTGTGGGATCTCGTATCACCTTCATGACCTCCTTGGTAGGAAGATGTCCTCATATTAGAGTGAAGGAGTCACGGTTTGAGAAAGATGGGACTTGCCAAACCAGACTTCAGGGTAAAACCCACCCAGCAGGTGGTACCTGCGTCCACATGGCTCAGACAGCAGCAGCATTCCCCTCGCGGCCCTAGAGCCCGAGCACCCAGTCAGGGTTGTGGCAGGCGGGTCCTGGGGAGGCCTCTCCTCCTGGTGTGCAGCCGGCCACCTTGCTGTCGGGTGCCACAGGCTCCTGCCTCTGTGAGCACAGCAGGAGGGTTCTGGCGTTGTCTTCCTCTTAGAAGAGCACCAGCCCAAGGTGAGTGGCTCAGCGGAACAGTGCTTGCCTAGCAAGTGCCAGGTCATGGGTTCAGTCTGCAGTACCAAAAACCCAAACCAAAATAACGAGAAACCCACCAGTCCTGTCTGATCAGAGCCCGGGCCATGTGACCTCATTTAAATTTACTGCTGAAAGGCCCTGTCTCTGAATACAGTCACCATGGTGGTTAAGGTACTTAACATGTGAGTTAAGTCATGCGAGTCAGTCCCTGGCAGGCAGTTTCAGTTTCTTTCTCTCCATCACAGGCGATGGGACGCATCTTCGTGGGGCTTTGCCAGGTGGGCGCCTGGGGCTGCTTTGACGAGTTCAACCGCCTGGAAGAGCGGATGCTGTCGGCTGTGTCACAGCAGGTCCAGTGCATCCAGGAAGCACTGCGCGAGCACTCCAACCCCAACTACGATAAGAGTAAGGCCTCTGCTTTGTAGCAGGTGTTCTCGGGCAGGGTGCTGGTAGATCACAGAGCTCTCTGTTGCGGGCAGTGCCGTGAGTCGTGGTCCAAGACCAAGGCTGAGAATGGGGCGACCGTGTAGCAGCAGGTGGCATCCTGGTCCTGGAGCAGTCCCTCTTCAGCCAGCAAGGTCCCTGCTGTGTGTCCCTCCTGCGCATTTGCCCAAGACAGGCCCTGGCCGCCTCCTTCCTCCTGCATCCCAGAGAGCCCGCCTCTGGGGCACCTTCTGTCTGGTTTTTGGCCACCCAGTTTGGGAGTGAGCCCTCTGTCAGGATAGCAGCGGCTGCCTCAGCACAAAGACCCAGGTACCTGCGGTGGTGGCAGGGTCAGGCCTGGGGAGATGAATAGGCCAGACCTGAAAGGTATCAAGTGTGCACAGTTCAACTTGCAGTGTTTCCTCTTACTCCATAATAGTAACCTGCCTCATGGTGAGCTCCCAGACCTCCTAAATAAACGGAAGGCAGTCAGAGAAAGTCCCTGCACCTGCAGTCACGCTTCCTCCAACAGAGTGAACTCTGGCGGGCTCCTAGGGCTCGGGCTGGCTTGAGAAGGGCTCTTCCTGGTGTTCACGACCCTGGCAAAGGCATCCTGTGCCCTGAGCTGGCCTGTTCCATGGCAGTGTTGATTCTTTCCTGGTTTAGCTGTGTTTTGGGCTGGAGCTGTCCCTAGCTCAGTGCTGCTCAGCACAGATGGGGGCTTTCTACCCTTGTGGCTGGTTGAGGCCACATTGCATCCTGATAGGGGGCAGCCCCTCTGGAAGCCTGCACTCTGGCCCCCAGGAGGCCCAGGCTTCAGGCTCACGTGCTGACCAGAGAATAGGCATTCTGTCACCATAGACACCTTTGTGGGCGTGAACCCACTTCGGAGACATTTTGAAGTGGTCTCTTCAGCATCGTGAGTGTCAACACGATGCTGTGTTTCACGTGAGTGAAACCTTGTCTGGTTTCAGCCTCTGCCCCCATTACCTGTGAGCTGCTGAACAAGCAAGTCAAGGTGAGCCCGGACATGGCCATCTTCATCACCATGAACCCCGGGTACGCAGGCCGCTCCAACCTCCCTGACAACCTCAAGAAGCTGTTCCGAAGCTTGGCCATGACCAAGCCTGACCGGCAGCTGATCGCACAGGTCATGCTGTACTCACAGGGCTTCCGCACAGCTGAAGTCCTCGCCAACAAAATCGTCCCGTTCTTCAAGTGAGTTGCCACGGTTTCTAGCCCATGTGAGGGGTGCCCATTTAACCTTAGAGCTCCTTTCCACCTGCCAGCCCTGTCCCTGGCACTCAGTGTTGGGTGCCTTAAGAGCGCTGGTTTTAAAGAAACCGTCTTCTGGCTAGGCTCTGCGACGAGCAGCTCTCCTCTCAGAGCCATTATGACTTCGGTCTGCGAGCTCTGAAGAGCGTGCTGGTGAGTGCAGGCAACGTGAAGAGGGAGAGAATCCAGAAGATCAAGAGGGAGAAGGAAGAGCGCGGGGAGGCAGTCGACGAAGGAGAGATTGCGGAGAATCTGCCAGAACAGGAGGTGTGTGCAGGCCTTCTTCTGAATGTCACTTTGGGAGGTTGAGTCATGGCCTGTGAGTTCTTGGGAGTCACATGTCCAGGAGGGATGGCCAGACAGAGGTCCCCAGAGTGCAGACATGTGGACAGGGGGATTTTGCGACGTCACAGGCGCCTACCGGCACCGTGGCGGGAAGTGTGCATGCCATGCCCCTGCCCCTCCCACAGATTCTGATCCAGAGCGTTTGTGAGACCATGGTGCCCAAACTGGTGGCGGAGGACATCCCGCTGCTCTTCAGTCTCCTGTCAGATGTGTTCCCTGGAGTGCAGTACCACCGTGGCGAGATGACAGCCCTCCGGGAAGAGCTGAGGAAAGTCTGTCGGGAGATGTATTTGACGTACGGCGATGGAGAGGAAGTTGGCGGGATGTGGGTTGAGAAGGTAACTGGGCCTGCAGGGTGGGCCGCCCCCACAGGCTTCAGGGCCCATACACATCTCCACCGCAGGGCTCAGCCCACACAGCCCAGGGAAGTACAGAATGTAGTTCAGGCCTGTTTGAGTTCTTTTTCTTTTTCTTTTTTTGCCTTGGTATTTTGAGACAGGGTCTCATTATGTAGTTCAGGCTGGCTTGAACTCATTATGTAGCCCAGACCAGCCTTGAATTCATGGCAGTCCTCCTGCCTCAGCCACCCAAGTGCTGGGATTACAGGAACATACCACCACCCATGGCTAATTTTTTTCCTCCTTTTAAGTGTAGAGATAACAAAAGTTAAAATCTGAGGTAGTATAGTTAACACTCTAAGAATTCTAACAGCATAACTCTAATGGAAATCTGTTTACGCCGGTAAAAATTCTACTTAGACAACTTCCCAGGACCACATTTTAACAACTTAACTTGTCACGAGCCAGTGCTTGGCATTCCATATCAGTTTCTTCTCTTCCTTCCTCCTTGTGACTGTTTACGAAAGCTGGGTGCATTGGCCTGGGGGTGGCTTTTCCATGTGGTCTCATGTCTTCAGGGGTGATGTACCCTTGCTGAAACAGCCCGGTAGAGCTCTGTTCCCCTGGCCCAGCCCTCCTGACTTGGTACAGAACTCCCTGAAGCACAGGATGGCTATTTTAAATGTGGTTGCTGTGTCTTCTTTCCAGTTAAATTGTAGGAAAGCCTTTAAGAATCCATAGAATATTCCTGGCATGATGGCCCATGTCAGTAATCCCAGCTGCTCAGGAGGCTGAGGCAGGGATCACATGTTCAAGGCCCGCCCCTAGGCAACTTAGCAAGAACCTGTCTCGAAAAACAAAAACCAGGATTGGGGATTTACCTCAAGTGGTAGAGCGCTTGCCTAGCAAGCGGAAGGCCCTGAGTTCAGCACAAAAAAAAAAACAAAGAAAACGTAACAAAGGTCAGTGCAGCTCAGTGGTAAAATGCTTACAATGCAAAGCCTGGGGTTCAGTCCCCATTACCAAAAAGAAAAGAATCTATAGAACATGCTCGTTGCTTCTCAGAATGACTGAGAGACACCCCCTCCATCTCCTGAGATGTCACAGTGCTTGTCCCGGCCTGCAGGTTCTGCAGCTATACCAGATCACCCAGATCAACCACGGCCTGATGATGGTGGGGCCCTCGGGCAGCGGGAAGAGCATGGCCTGGCGGGTGCTGCTGAAAGCCCTGGAGCGTCTGGAGGGTGTGGAGGGCGTGGCCCACATCATTGACCCCAAGGCCATCAGCAAGGACCACCTCTATGGCACCCTGGACCCTAACACCAGGGAGTGGACCGACGGGCTCTTCACACACGTGCTGAGAAAGTGCGTTCACTGGGGTTCTGTTTGCATTGGGGAACATGGAGCTCAAGTACTGCGTTCTTAGGGTCACAGGATGTGTGCTATTTCCCTGGCCAAAGCCCTGATAGATTATAGGTCACTCAGAAGCCATGGTAGGCAGGGCTGGGGCTCAGCTCAGTGGTGAGCACTTTCCTAGCACACACACGGCCCTGGGCTCCATCCCCACACTGTGGAGAAAGGAGGACACCATGGTAGGGTAGGCATTTTGAATCCTGAAGTCTTGATCAAGTCAACAACTGGCTTTAAATCCTTCTGACCAGGATCATAGACAATGTGAGGGGCGAGCTGCAGAAGCGCCAGTGGATTGTCTTTGACGGCGACGTGGATCCCGAGTGGGTGGAGAACCTGAACTCTGTGCTGGATGACAACAAGCTCCTGACTCTGCCAAATGGGGAGCGGCTCAGCCTTCCACCCAATGTAAGTGCCTTCCCGGCACTGCAGAGCCCACGTGCTGGCAAAGCCCAGCCCCAGAGAGGGAGGGGTTTCCCTTCCAAGTCTTCACTTACCTTACTTAGGTGAGCTGCAGTCAGCAAATGTTAGGTAGACAGTTCCAGAGATGAGTGTTGTGTTTTGTTAGTTATCGCTGTCTTTCTGAATTAAGGTTTAGCACAGGGACGGATGTGCAGAAGAGTTGGTGAGGGGCTTCAGCCTCCCCAGGGACCGTAGGACTCATTGCCTGCCACAAGGATGCTCAGGAAGGGCTTGCTGTGGCCACGCGGAAGGTGGTGCAGTGGGATTTGCTGACAGCCCAGATGCAGGCATGAGGGAAACGAGGTCAAGGCCGATTGCAGGGCTTGTGGCCCGAGCCCCTAGCGAACATGGGTGTTGACCCCTCATTGTCATAGGCACCGAGCCAGAGTTCTTAGTTCAGGCGGAACACGTGCTCACTGGTGGCCCTAATTTGCCACCTGTGGTTTCCCTAGGCAGCCAGTGATCTGTGAACTCTGCCTCTGCCTCTGGTGGAAGGAGGCCGGTCTCCATGCAGGGCAGCAGAGCACTAAGGTCAAGGCTTGGGAATCTGGCAGTCTGGTGGGCCTCTCAGTCCCAACGTTCAGCCGCCTGCCCAGGTGGCTTCAGGAGCAGTGAGCCGGGCATCGGAAGGCTGGGTGCAGCCCCTGGCGTGGGCTGAGTGCCTGGCGCAGGTTAGCTTTGTCCCACTGTGAGCTCCTGGCCAGGGAGACCTTAGCCTGGTGATCTGACTGCGCTTCTCCCGCCAGGCTGCCTGCCCAGATTGTTGAAGAGAGAGGATATGGGTATTTTCAGTAATGTGAATTGTAGATGTTTTTATTTTTAGAGTCAGTACAGAAAATCTAACCATTTGTAGGTAAGAGAATTTTACTATCCAGGTTTCTACTAAATCTACATCCTTAAATGTGCATAACGTTTTCTTTCAAGGTGCGAATCATGTTTGAAGTGCAGGACCTGAAGTATGCAACCCTGGCCACGGTGTCACGCTGTGGCATGGTCTGGTTCAGTGAAGATGTGCTGAGCACAGACATGATCTTCAACAACTTTCTGGCCCGGCTGCGCAGCATCCCCCTGGACGAAGGGGAAGACGAGGCGCAGCGTCGACGCAAGGGCAAGGAGGACGAGGGCGAGGAGGCTGCCTCCCCCATGCTGCAGGTGCGAGGCTGTAGGCCCCACCCTGCCCATCCCAGGCAGACACACAGTGGGTTTTGTGCAATTGGGTTTCTCCTGTATCAAAGCCCAGCTATAGCAGCTGCAAAAGTTAAAAGATGTTTGTGGAAGATTGAAAGAATTCCTTGAGTTGTCTCTTTTTTCTCTTTTCTCTGCAACTTGACAAAAGACTGCCCTTTTGGTGCCGAATGGTAAAAATCCAGTTCCTGGGAAGGAAGGGGGCTTGGTCACTTACGTGTGTCCATAGAGTGGATGGAGCTCCCAGCATTCCACTGCCTGTTCCCCTTCAGATCCAGAGGGACGCAGCCACCATTATGCAGCCATACTTCACATCCAACGGCCTGGTCACTAAGGCACTGGAGCACGCCTTCCAGCTGGAGCACATCATGGACCTGACACGCCTGCGCTGCTTGGGCTCGCTCTTCTCCATGCTGCACCAGGCCTGCCGCAACGTGGCACAATACAACGCCAACCACCCCGACTTCCCCATGCAGATGGAGCAGCTGGAGCGCTACATCCAGGTTGGGCTGGTGCCCGGTGCTGTTGGGCGGGTTGTCCACAGGTGGGCCAGGCTGTTACCAGGACCAGGATGGGTCCCAAGACTGCTGAGGTCCGAGGGGCTCTGGGTTCATTTTGCTGCCAGTGTCTTCAATTTGGTTCTTGTTGTAGTTTTAGAGAAACACCATTTCACTTCCTCCAACAGCGCTATCTGGTCTACGCCATCCTCTGGTCCTTGTCTGGAGACAGCCGGCTGAAGATGCGGGCAGAGCTGGGCGAATACATCAGAAGGATCACCACCGTGCCACTGCCCACGGCACCCAGCATTCCCATCATTGACTATGAGGTGAGGCTGCCATCACAGCCTTTCTGCTGGACTCCTGCTGTGTTGGTTTAATGCATTCTTTGAGTTTCACGAGGTCACCAGGAACGCAGGTGCTGGGGCTTTTCCTCGGGTTGGAGCGAGCAGGTCTTGCAGAGCAGGTGCCCTGGCCACAGGTGACTCGCTCCTGTCCCGGCTGCAGGTGTCCATCAGTGGAGAGTGGTCCCCCTGGCAGGCCAAGGTGCCTCAGATTGAAGTGGAGACGCACAAGGTGGCCGCCCCGGATGTTGTTGTGCCAACTCTGGACACAGTCCGGCACGAGGCCCTCTTGTACACCTGGCTGGCCGAGCACAAGCCGCTGGTCCTATGTGGCCCTCCCGGGTCCGGCAAGACCATGACACTCTTCAGCGCCCTCCGCGCCTTGCCTGACATGGAGGTAAAGGGGCTGGGGGGCAAATGCAGGGCTTCGGGAGCTGGGGCACGGGCTCGCTCTTCACAAACCGCGTTTTCCTCCCAAAGGTCGTGGGTCTTAACTTCTCCAGCGCCACCACCCCCGAGCTGCTCCTAAAGACCTTCGACCACTACTGCGAGTACAGGCGCACACCCAATGGGGTCGTCCTTGCCCCTGTCCAGTTGGGCAAGTGGCTGGTGTTGTTCTGTGATGAGATCAACCTGCCAGACATGGATAAATACGGGACCCAGAGGGTCATATCCTTCATCAGACAGGTCTGTTACATCCCTGCCTCTCTCTCCCCTGCACTCAGGTGCACATCTGCTCCTGATGTGTTGTTTGCCCTTTCTGTCAGATGGTGGAGCATGGGGGCTTTTACCGCACCTCAGACCAGACATGGGTGAAGCTAGAGCGGATCCAGTTCGTTGGGGCCTGCAACCCACCCACCGACCCAGGAAGAAAACCCCTCTCGCACAGGTAGCACAGCTTTGGGGCCTCTCTGGCCTCACATGTAGCACAGCAAGAGAGGCTGGAGTGCTAGGAGACCACGCGCTCTCACTGTTGGTTCCTGTGGGTTCCCACCGGGTCCATGTACCATGCTGTCATGCATGTTGAGGCAGGCATGTTGAAAATGAAGCGTTAGGGCTGGGAGTGTCACTCTGGGTAGAATCCTGGAGCAGTGCAAAAACTGAAAAGCTATGACTTCATGGGTGGTGATGACCTGCCCCGCACCTGTCTGCAGCCCCAAGTGGGGCTGCAGCAAGCCTGGGTTCTGTTTCCATCTTATTTGGTCTTTTTCAAGTGTTTTGTGAGACCCGCCTGAGCCGGTGGCGAGTCTGGAAGGGATTCCCTGAGCTGCTGTCCCTGCACAGGTTCTTACGGCACGTGCCTGTCGTCTACGTGGACTACCCAGGGCCCGCCTCCCTAACGCAGATCTACGGCACCTTCAACCGCGCCATGCTGAGACTCATCCCATCCCTGCGGACCTACGCCGAGCCACTCACGGCCGCCATGGTGGAGTTCTACACCATGTCCCAGGTGCCAGACAGCTGGGCACTTTCTCCACGGTCCTGGGTTCTGGGACTCCTGGTGCATTTGTGCTCTCCTGTTAAGAGTGGGTCTTTGCTATGCAGCATCTCGCAGGACAGGTGATGGGTGCACTGTGGCTAGTGTGTCCACATCCGTGGTATCCCTGTGTTGTGTGTGCAGTGGCCAGGTATTTGCCGTGTTCTAAGGTAGTGAACCAGCCAGACACATGCACATCATCCTAGCACAGTGGAACCTGAAACAGGAAGCTCTCTCAGCTCTTGCACTGAGCTACATCCCCAGCCTCCCTCTTTTAACTTTTTATTTTGAGACAGGGTTTTGCTAAGCTGCCCAAATTGGGTTGCAATTTGCAGTCCTCCTGCCTCAGCCTCCCAGAGTGCTGGGATTACAGGTGTGCACTGCCTCGCCTGGCTCTTTAATACTAAATATTATACAGTATTTTTAGTGACTTCAGCATTTTAAGATGTTTATGCCTAAGTTGCTTTTTTCTCCTTTCCCCAGGAGAGATTCACTCAGGACACACAGCCGCACTACATCTATTCTCCCCGTGAGATGACCCGGTGGGTGAGGGGGATCTTCGAAGCCCTGAGACCCCTGGAGACACTGCCTGTGGAAGGCCTCATCCGGATCTGGGCACACGAAGCACTCCGTCTCTTCCAGGACAGGTGAGGGTGGCCAGAGCCCTGCCGCTGAGCATGCTACCCCTGCTTTGAGTCTTCATGATGGTGGGGTCAGGTGCCCCGGGGCTGCCCACCACCGTCTGGCTCCAGGTAACCGGCAGTGTTTACTGAGCCTCTGCAACTGCCTGGCAGACTGCTCAGGGTGGCCTTGGTGGCCTATTCAGAGCATGTGACCTCCCTCCACGACCCTACGTTCCACCCCATACCCACACTCCCTTTATCTGAGGACGCCCAGGTCGAGCCCGGTCACTGGCCTCTTTCCTGGGGCCGCTCGTGTGCAGTCATGCCTTGTAAGTTAGGGACTGGAGCTCCGGGAGAGAGTTGCTGATGGCCAAAGGATCAGAATCCCTGTGGTACTTTTTTAGTTGAGTCACCGCTGGACCTTTGCCTATCAAATAGGGCTGGAAAATTAATCATCTGTTTTGATCAGAACTTTTTCCTTACATTCTTCAGCTCTCTCTCTTTTTTTTCCTCTGTGGTACTGAGGATTGAGCCCAGGGAATACTGAGCTATGTCCCTAGCCCAGCCCTTTTTATTTGTTCGTTTTGAGACAGCATCTCACTGAGTTGTCCAGTCTGGCCTCAAACTGGTAGCCCTCCTGCCTCAGCCTCCCGAGTAGCTGGTTTGCAAGCATGGGCCACCAGGCCTGGCTTGGCTTATTGTTTTATTTCTTGTTTTTAATTTCATGAGCTTTACTATTGGAGTTTCTCATTTTGGGCTCATTTTTCTGTTCATGAGAAGTAAAACTTGTGTGCTTTAACTCTGAACTTTGAATACACGATACATCTTAACTGATTTACTGTTGAATCAAGCAAGGCCGCAGAAGGGACTCATCCTAAAGTGGGTAGGTGGAGCGCAGTGTCTCCAGAGGATGCATCCCATTGGAGGAGCCTCCTGACCTCCCGTGTAGTCTCAGGTCTGGCTGTCAGTGCAGTTGGTCCAGACTGGTAAGGAGCAAGCATGCAGCAGTTGTCCCTCTGGGCCAGGGGCCCGCGGCCCTGCTGTCCGCCTGCGGACAGGAGCCCGTCAGGACTGCTGGTTCCATGCCGCGCTCCTTGGAGTCTCGCTTCCGCCTGCTGTTGAGAGCCCCACGCATCCCATGCTGGTTTTCTGCCACTGTGAAGTCTGTGTTGTTGTTACATGAGCTCCTTTCATTCACCTTTTTTTTTTTTTTTTTACACTCAACTTTTTTATTGAAAAAAAAAATGAACCACTATGTAATTGTCACAGTATTCCCATAATATCAGAGAGAAATTTTTTTGTTTTTTGTTTAAAATTTTTCATACAGACTCAGGTGTAGGTCCTGTCCCTGCCTGTCCCCGTCCCCAGCAGCCTGCATACATCACCCTCTCAGCTCTCATGGACTCCAGACCTCCACACTGCCCTTCAGAGTTCCTTTTCTGTTCTCTTTGTGCCCTTCTGTTCTCTCGCATAATACTGGGAGTGTTTCTTTTTGGCAAGTTTAGAAACCAGATTCAGGCAGGGCACATGGCTTGCACCTGTGGTCCCAGCACTGGGAGGCTGAGGCAGGAAGAGTACTTAAGCCCAGGAGTACGCAACAGAGTAGGACCTTCCCTCAAAAACAAAAAAGAGTTTCCGTTTGCTGTTTTTAAATTAATGTAGTTAGACAAGTGTAGGGGAATAGTGTAACACCCCAGCATCATTGTGAGGATTTTCGTGTTTGGTGTCAAAGTCACTGTCGCAGCAGCCTGTGACAGAGCCCACCTGTGGCCCTCCACCCTGCATCCTCTGGCTGGCTGGTGGCACTCACACTTGCCACTGTCCTTCTCACAGGCTGGTGGAGGACGAGGAGCGGCGCTGGACTGATGAGAACATCGACATGGTTGCCCTGAAGCACTTCCCCAACATAGACAAAGAGAAGGCGATGAGCCGGCCCATCCTGTACAGCAACTGGCTGTCGAAGGTGAGGCCGTGCGTCGCTTTCCACATCTTCCTTCCCTTCTGTCCCTTTGCTAGCACACTCCTCTAATCTGATTTCCTCTGCCATGAAGTGTGAGTGACCAAGGCTGCCACTGTGGCTCCATGCACCATGCACTCGGTCACTGCTTGTTGAGGTGTGTCACCTCCCGGGATGGTCAACGTGTGTGATGGGGCCCTGGTCTGCACAGGTGGTGCCGCCATCTGCGGCATGGAGAAGACGGTCACATTGCTTTAGCTCTCCTCACATCAAAAATGGGGCAGCTGTGCTAATTTGTGTGACAAGCCCCTGTTCCGAAGCGCTGAGTGGAGTCGACATTTCCAGAACAGCTGTCAGGTGTCCTTTCCTCTGAGGGCAGTGAAGGCCCTGCCCCAGGTTGTAGCCATAGTACACGCTTCGCACCAGAGACACTGCTGATGAGGAAGAGTGGAAGCTTACCCTGATGGGGAGAGAGATGGAGTCACTGGGACATCGCCGACAGAGATGACCTGTGCTAGTAATGGCGACCTTGTAGAGCTTTCGGTGATACAACATGCACCGTTGGTTTGCCACCACTGACATCTGGGCTGGGTGTCAAGGGTTCTTGAGCTGGCAGGGCGGGACGCAGGACTGAGGTGGGAGAATCACTTGAGCATGGAATTCAAGGCCACCCTGCAAGACACTGTTTTGAAAAGGGGGAGGTCATCATTTCAGGGAGGGCAGGGTTGGCGGCAGCTGGAACGGCAAGGTGGCCGGCTCAGTGTCAAGACTCCGCACCTGCCCTTCTGCCCCTCGCTGCTGGGACACACTTCGCTGTGGTGGTCTTTGCAGGGAGTTTTGTCTTCCTCTGTGGTGCCGTGGATGGCGCCCAAGGCCTCACCACCGGCCCCAGCCCCAGCCCTTTGGTGGGTCTTTAGAGAACAAGCAACCCCAACAGTTTACCGCTGAAGCCCCGTCTGCGTCTTAGTGCAGTGAGTGTGTAGCCGCCTTCAGTGTCTTCCCTGTGGACCTCGCTGTCCCAGCACCGGTCACCGAGCAGCCCCACGCCTCACAGCACCTTGGTGACAGGAGGTGTCCCTAAGCGCATGGGGCTGTCGGAGGCGACAGCCGGTTGTGTGCTGAGCCCCATGGTCCTGAGACCAGTCCTGACATGCTGGGCCCTCTCCTCCTCCAGTGGGGCTGCGGGCTGGCTGGCAGGTGGCACCGCGCCCAGCACTGAGTTGCTGGGCCGCATGGCAGCCTCCAGGCAGAGCAGATGGTTGTGTGGTAGTGCGCCTGGCTCTAGGATTGCGCTGTGCTGCTCTGCACATTCAGTAAAGTTTAGTTTTCAGTATAGATGCAGAAGTATAAATTAACTAGAAATAAATGTAAAACCCTAAATTTTATGGATCTGAATATATGTTAATTTACATTTTTGTTGCTGCGTTGTAAAAATGATCTTTTAGCCAGCATACCTATAATCCCAGCACTCGGGAGGCTGATGCAGGAGGATCGCCACAAGGTTGAGCCCAGCCTGGGCTACATAGCAAGTTTAAGGTCACCCTGTACCATATAGCAAGACCCTGTCTCAAAAAACCAAGCCCCCCCAGATGATCTTTCATTGCATTTTTCAGTGGTTTCTTTGTAGTAATTGACTCTGCTCTCATGATTCACATGGTTTCTCCTAAGCAATGTGGGTCACCACCTTTCCTCTATAGGATTACATCCCAGTAGACCAAGAAGAATTAAGAGATTATGTCAAAGCGAGGCTGAAAGTCTTCTACGAAGAAGAGCTTGATGTTCCTCTGGTCCTGTTCAATGAGGTGCTAGATCATGTGCTCAGGATCGACAGGTGAGAATTTTGTCGTTAAGCCACGCCCCTGGCCTCAGCCACTCCTGGCCCGGCACTGGGGGTTGCATCACAGCAGCACCTCACAGCCGGCCTGCCTCCGCCCAAGCCTTTCCTGCCAAGCACATGCTCTCCTCTTCTCCTCCGTCCAGTTTAACTGCATGAAATTTGTGGCTCAAGAACACTTCCCTGTCCTTGCCTGGGCCGTGGGCCACACCATGTCTTGCTGTTGTTTGCATCCCCACTGCACCTGGCAAACAGCAGCTGCTCACCAGTGTTCAATGTACAAATTCAAGTTCAGACATATTCACATATTGTAGTTTCAGTACTAAAAAAATTTAGGATGTGGGATTGAGCATTTAGCTCAATGGTAGAGCACTTGCCTAGGGAGGGCAAGGCCCTCTGTTCACTCCCCAGCACCCCTAAAAAATTTAGGTTGTGAATGTCAAAGGGGAATGAGGCACATAAGCATTCACATTTACCTGATTGTGTTCTAGAATATTCCGCCAGCCTCAAGGCCACTTGCTTCTGATCGGTGTTAGTGGAGCGGGAAAGACCACCCTGTCTCGCTTTGTGGCCTGGATGAACGGCTTGAGTGTGTACCAGATCAAGGTGGGTCCAGCAGCAGACCCGGCTTCCTGCAGGGCCATGAGTGAGTGAGGGCCTAACTGGCCGACTGCTTCTGCAGGTGCACAGAAAGTACACTGGGGAGGACTTTGACGAAGACCTCCGCACAGTACTGAGACGTTCTGGCTGCAAGAATGAGAAGATAGCGTTCATAATGGACGAGTCCAACGTTCTAGATTCGGGATTCCTGGAGCGGATGAACACCCTTCTGGCCAACGGAGAGGTAATTAAGCCATGGGCCATGTGGTATCGCCTGTTCAGGGCAGCCTGTGCTGAGGGATGTGGAATCACAGTGCTGGGTTATTTCCCCAGGTTCCCGGTCTCTTTGAGGGAGACGAGTACGCCACCCTGATGACTCAGTGCAAAGAAGGGGCGCAGAAGGAGGGCCTGATGCTGGACTCCCACGAGGAACTCTACAAGTGGTTCACCAGCCAGGTCATCCGCAACCTGCACGTCGTGTTCACCATGAACCCGTCCTCTGAGGGGCTCAAGGACCGGGCGGCCACGTCGCCTGCCCTCTTCAACAGGTATGTTGGTCCTGGTATGCTGCCGGCTTCCCACCCGGCCAGCTGCTCCTGGCAGCAGTTCTGAGGTAGGCGTCTTTCTCAGGTGTGTGCTGAATTGGTTTGGCGACTGGTCCACAGAAGCCCTGTATCAAGTTGGCAAAGAATTCACAAGTAAAATGGACCTAGAGAAGCCGAACTACATTGTGCCCGACTACATGCCAGTGGTGTACGACAAGCTGCCGCAGCCACCGTCACACCGTGAGGCCATCGTGAACAGCTGTGTGTTTGTCCATCAGACGCTTCACCAGGTGCGTTCAAGTCCAGATCAGCATATAGGAAACGAACTTGTTCTCCTGCTACTAAACTGATACATAAAAATAGACCTTCGGGGACTTGACCTCAACCTTGTAATGCACATCAGTATGAAGGAAGTACTTGTCTCTCACCTCTTCCCTTGCATCTCCACTGATAGCTCATCCTTGTTCCCAGGCCCAGCCCTCCCAGCCCTGTGGGCTCTGCCTCTGCAGACTGATCTCCTCCCTCCTCTTCCTCTTCCCCAGGCAAGGGACCAATAGTACAAGGCTGCAAGCCTGAGGGGTCTCAGGCAGCTGCTTGGCTCCCCCACTGCAGGAGTACAGACGCCACTATGGAGAGGGGTGTGGCTGGCACCAGTTAGGCTTCTGCAGCCAACGAGCCTCAAACCTGCTGCCTTAGTTGCTGAGCCTTACTCTAGAATCAGGTTACACAAGTCCAGTCCACACTATTCCTGCCACCAGCTCTATCTCCTGGAGCATCATCCATCCCAGGCCAGAGGCAACCAAAGCCACGTATCGCATACAACCTGTTTGTGCACCATTTCTTCTTGGGTGCCTCTTGAAAGTAAGCTATAGGTAGGCGTGGTGGCACACACCTGTAATCCCCATACTCAGGAGACTAAGGCAGGAGGATTGCTGCAAGTTTGAGGCCAGCCTGAGCTACATAGTTAGTTCAGGGCCAGCCTGGACTATATAGTGAGACCCTGTCTCAAAAAACAAAAATCAGTAAGAGGAGCAGCAGACACATTTCCATGGGGCCTTTTCATATACAGTATGCCATGAGACTGAACAATCAGATGCTGTTAGAGCAGCTGAAGGGGCAACTCTGCACACAGGCTTGTTGAGACCTTGTAGTTGGCCGCGCTGCCCACCTGTGTGTCCTGACCCTGGCTGGGTGCCGTCCACAAGTCACACCTCAGTCTAGTGAGGTAAAACAGCAGGGTTCTAAGGTTGAGTCCAGCGGTCTGGAGGAATGAGAGGGTTTATCTTTCCCTTCCACAAGGCCAATGCTCGGCTCGCCAAGCGTGGAGGCAGGACGATGGCCATCACCCCTCGCCACTACCTGGACTTCATCAACCACTACGCCAACCTATTCCACGAGAAACGCAGTGAGCTAGAGGAGCAACAGATGCACCTGAACGTCGGGCTCAGGAAGATCAAGGAAACCGTCGACCAGGTGGGCTGGCCGGCCTCGCCCTTGGGGGCACCATGGGGAGGACACTGCATCTCCATGTTCCTGTGCGTTCTGTGCTCAGGTGGAAGAGTTGCGCCGAGACCTGCGGATAAAGAGCCAGGAGCTGGAGGTGAAGAATGCTGCGGCCAATGACAAGCTGAAAAAGATGGTGAAAGACCAGCAAGAGGCCGAGAAGAAAAAGGTACTGTACTTCCTCTTCCTGTAGCAGTCTCTGGCCCAGCAGCCTGAGCGGGTTCAGGCTCTAATAGGAGAGCAAGAAGTTTGGTTTGAAATGGCCATCTTTGGGGTTGGGGATTTAGCTCAGTGGAAGAGCACTTGCCTAGCAAGCACAAGGCCCCGGGTTCTATGCCCAGCACCTCCCTCACAAAAGAATGAAATGGGCATCTGGGCTCAGTCTGCTGGGCTGGGGTCTGCTGGTGTGCAGCTGCATGTGTGACGACATGCCATGTAGGATTCTCTCAGCATGTTCACACGGATCGCAGATGTGCCTGAGCCACCTTTCCTTCCTAGGTCATGAGCCAAGAAATCCAGGAACAGCTGCACAAGCAGCAGGAAGTGATTGCAGACAAACAGATGAGCGTCAAAGAGGACCTGGACAAGGTGGAACCTGCCGTCATCGAGGCCCAGAACGGTAGGTTCCGCTGCCTGCGTGGCAGCTGCGCCCTTTGGCAAGCTGCCACCCCTCCCTCGGCATCCCTCAGCACTCTCAGCAGTCTAGGGTCACCGGTTCCTTAACACAGTCGGCAAAGATCTGAACCCTTTCCTAGACCATCAGGATTAGCCCAGGTGTGGTGTCATCCTGGCACTTGGAGGCTGAGGCTGGAGGATTTTAAGGCTGGCCTGGGCTAGCCTGGGTTATATACAAAGTGAGACCCTTGGCCAGAAGAACCAAATAAACAAACACTTAAGATTGTTTCCATTTTGGGGCTGGGGATTTAGCTCAGTGGTTAGAGTGCTTGCCTAGCAACACAAGGCCCTGACTTCCATCCCCAGGATCCAAAAAAAGATTGTTTCCATCTTTTAGAGCAGAGTTTCTGTATAGTTCATCTGCATTTACCATAGTGAATGCTCTCATGTTAAAGATCTGTTGGTAGTTACATAAGCGTGCTGTGTGTCAATCCTTGATGAACTGTGTGAAGAAATACCCGCGAGTGTTCCGTGCTGGCATCTTGCTGTGCCTTGAGTGTCCCGGCTGCAGCCCAGGTTACAAACCCAAGAGTCGGCTGTGGTCCTTCCCACCCTGTCCCTAACCTGCCCGCGCAGTGCTGCTGTCTGGCCTGCAGTCCGGAAGTGAAGAGGGGCTGTGCCCTGTGCCCTCCTCCCACCTGTTGGTCTCTACTCTGCCTCTGACAACCTGATTATCTCAGTTCTCACGTTGACGAGGGGACCACCCACAGTCTACCTTTCTCTTTAGTTGGATTTGGATGAGAACTTCATTTTGTGTTCCCCTCCTGAGTAATTATTTCAAATGTGGTAAAATTTGAAGCTGAAAAACTTCATTTTGGTGTGTAAAAGGCTTTGATCTTTTTTCTTTTTTGCGGTATGGGGATTGAAGGTAGGGCCTTTGCACTGAGCTGCATTCCAGCCCTTTTTGGGGTCTTTGAGACAGGGCCTTGCTAAATTGCCCAGGGTGTGTGTAACACCCTGCTTTTATGAGCATCTGCAGCTGGACTGAATGCAGGCAGATGTTCTAGTTACTCCAGGAACCCGCCACACCTGCTCCTCCAGAGGCTTCCAGGCAGGAATCACCCTCCGCCCTTTCCAGCAGTCCCTCCTCACTTGCCCCCTCCCTCCCTGTGGCCACCAGCTGTCAAGTCCATCAAGAAGCAGCACCTAGTAGAGGTGCGGTCCATGGCCAATCCCCCCGCCGCCGTGAAGCTGGCGCTCGAGTCCATCTGCCTGCTGCTGGGTGAGAGCACCACAGACTGGAAGCAGATCCGCTCCATCATCATGCGCGAGAACTTCATCCCCACCATCGTCAACTTCTCGGCCGAGGAGATCAGGTCAGGGGAGAGGCAGTGCGAGAGGGCCAAGCTAGGGTGGCATGTCCTGGGGCCGCATCGCAGACAGGTGGCAGTGTGGGTGCCTTTCTAGACCGTGTCCTCAGAGGTGGAGCTAGGTCCACCCTGCACTCCGGCAGCACTTCTCTAATCTCTAACCCCTGGCGCCTACTATATCCTGTTACGTCCCCAAGTAGCTCTGGGTGCCATAAGGGTGTGGCCCTTTGCTGAGGTTGGTCCCAGGTCACCACCTGCCACACCAAAACTGGCCCAAGAGTCTATCCCTGTTGGCAGCATTGTCCCCCGAGAGCCTGGCTCATCCCTGGGGTCAACGGGTGGTGAGATGGGAGCTGCTCTGAGCCCTCACATGTCACTGGTTTTGTGAAAACTCCTTTGTTCTGTGTATACTGAGAAATAAAATTCCTCCTTTACAGTGATGCCATAAGGGAGAAGATGAAGAAAAACTACATGTCCAATCCAAGTTACAACTACGAGATCGTGAACAGGGCTTCACTGGCATGTGGTCCCATGGTGAAATGGGCCATCGCACAGGTAACCAAGGGCTGGGAGCCGCCTGTGAGCAGCGACATTGCCTGCCCCTTCGGCATCACACCTGTTGGGCTTGCCCTTCACAGCTGAACTACGCAGACATGCTCAAGCGGGTGGAGCCCCTGCGGAACGAGCTGCAGAAGCTGGAGGATGACGCCAAGGACAACCAGCAGAAGGCCAACGAGGTGGAGCAGATGATCCGAGACCTGGAGGCCAGCATCGCACGCTACAAGGAGGAGTATGCTGTCCTCATCTCAGAGGCCCAGGCCATCAAGGCGGACCTGGCGGCCGTGGAAGCAAAGGTGCGAGGGCCCTGGGTCTGCAGCTGAGCCTGCCCGGCCCCACCCCAGCATCAGTCAGGCTGTGAGATCGGTGGGGGCCAAGGTTAACATGCTCCCTGAACCACACAACCACATTGGTCTCAGTGACCCGGCTTTTTTTGTCCAACGAAGCTCCAGATGTTTGCAAGGTAGGGTTCACAGGCAGGCAGATGCCAGCCAGCAGGCCTGCCTGCTCTGCCACCATACCCGTCCATCCCCACCTTGTGGGCACCCTTGTGTCTTCCTGCTCACTTGCTCCTGCTTCCTCTACCCCTGCCGCACCCTCCCCAGGCCCTTGCTCCCTGTGCCCACTTTAGGTCTGACCGTTACCGCCCTGCCTGCCACAGCCCTGGTGGGTCCTAGTAGCGGTGATGCCATGAGTGTACAGGCCTGGTCTCGGCGCCTTCGAGGGCCTGAAGAACCTGGCCAGTGTTCTGCCCCACACACACCCTTCACGGCGGCCTTTCCTGTGCTGACCCCGGGCATCTTCCTTGGATTCTCCTCCAGGTGAACCGGAGCACTGCTCTTCTTAAGAGTTTGTCTGCCGAACGGGAGCGATGGGAGAAGACGAGCGAAACTTTCAAGAACCAGATGTCCACCATCGCTGGGGACTGCCTCCTGTCCGCAGCCTTCATCGCCTATGCCGGCTACTTCGACCAGCAGATGCGGCAGAACCTGTTCACCACCTGGTCACACCACTTACAGCAGGCCAACATCCAGGTACCAGCAGGGCTCTCAGGGTACCCACTCGGTGGGCTGGCTGTGCTGGGAGGCAGGCAGGGCTGACTGGCCGCACCCTCAGTTCCGCACAGACATCGCGAGAACCGAGTACCTGTCCAACGCTGACGAGCGGCTGCGCTGGCAGGCCAGCTCCCTGCCTGCCGATGACCTGTGCACGGAGAATGCCATCATGCTGAAACGCTTCAACAGGTGCGCACCGGGTGAGGGCAGGCAGACCTGGCTCTCTGGTCACCCGCGTTGGGGAGTTTTTTAAATACCATTAGGGGAGGTGTGGCATCACAGGCCTGTAATCCTAGCACATGGGAGGCTGAGGCAGGAAGATGACAAGTTTGAGGCTAGCTTGAGTTAGAGATCCTGTCTCAAAAAAACCAGTGCTGAAGGATTAGTGTTCGTCTTCAATAGTGGGGTAGGGCATAAATGGTTCTTTTTATTTTGAGGGGAGGCATGCTGGAGCTTAACCCAAGGGCCTGTCACACTGAACTACATCTGCAGCACTTTTTTGTGTTTTAAAATGGTCTTGGTCTTGTTATGTTGCCCAGGCTGAGCTTGAACTTTCGGTCCTCCTGCCTCAGGCTCCTTGAGTACTGGTCTTACAGGCATGTGCCACTTCTCCCAGCTGTTCTCACATTTAGATTGTCTGAATTGTTCTGCAATAAATCTTTTTCTTTGCTGTACTGGAGATCAAACTCAGGGCCTCACACATGCTAGGCAAGCAGTCTGCCAGTGAGCCACTCCACAGATGTTTTTGTTGGAACCTTCCAAAATGGGTTGTCAGAGTGCTGAGTGGACATTAAGACAGTTCTGCTTTTAAAATACTACAGGCAGCAGCTTTGTGGCATGGGCCTGTCATCCCAGTACTCTGGGAGGCCAAAACGGAATTGCAAGTTTGATTCCAACCTGGGCAACTTAACGAGTGCCTGTCTCAAAATAAAAAGGGTGTGGTGGCATACCCCTGTAATCCCAGCACTCAGGAGGCTGAGGCAGGAGGATCACTGCAAGTTCTACGGCCAGCCTGCACTGCAAAGTGAGACTCTGCTTAAAAAACTAAAAAAAAAAAAAAATTTTTTTAAATAAAAAGGGCTGAGAATGTAGCTCAGTGCAAAGGCCTAATTCAGCACGATGCACATCATCTGCCTGTCACAGTAGTTCTTCAGAAAGATGACTTAATATTAGCACAGAGCACTCAGGTCAGGTCTGTCTGCACCTGAGCAGTGGTGACCTGGCCACAGTTTGCCCACTGGATCCGGAACCTGCGCTTCTCTGGCCTCCTCCTCAGGTACCCGCTGATTATCGACCCCTCCGGCCAGGCCACAGAGTTCATCATGAACGAGTATAAGGACCGGAAGATCACACGCACCAGCTTCCTGGACGACGCCTTCAGGAAGAACCTGGAGAGTGCGCTGAGGTTCGGCAACCCGCTTCTGGTCCAGGTTGGTGCTTGCCTTCGGGGTCCTCAGACTGCCAAGAGCAGGTTCCTTCTAGGTGTTGCTCCTCTCCACCACAGTCGGCGTGAGCTAGGACTAGGTTACGTAGTACACACACTGATGACAGTGAACTCTCACAGGCCTGGTATCAGAACAAGGATAAAACTTTGAGGTAGCACTGTAAAAACTTAGTCCACATGTGACCACATTTACAGAAGCGTAACTCACAGTAGCTGAATCTTGCAAACTGTCCACGAGCGTCCCTTGTGTGCTGTCTAGGACGTGGAGAGCTACGATCCAGTTTTGAACCCAGTGCTGAACCGTGAAGTTCGACGCACAGGAGGCCGAGTGCTGATCACCCTCGGTGACCAGGACATCGACCTGTCGCCATCGTTTGTCATCTTCCTGTCCACCCGAGACCCAACTGTAAGCAGTGAGGCCTCCCCACAGCAGGAGGGGTGGCGCTGGCTCTGCAGCAGCATCAGTAACCCTGATGTTCTGTCATCTGTCTGGACAGGTGGAGTTCCCACCAGACCTCTGCTCCCGGGTCACCTTCGTGAACTTCACTGTCACACGCAGCAGCTTGCAGAGCCAGTGTCTCAATGAAGTGCTAAAAGCGGAAAGGCCCGACGTGGATGAGAAACGGTCCGATCTTCTCAAGCTGCAAGGTGTGGTTCTGGAGGGGGAGGCCCCGGCAGCAGAGGGACTTGGGTGAGCAGGTGTTGGGTGGACGCCTCGGCGCACTTGCCTGTTGACCCAGTGTCAGCGTTAACGCAGTCACATGTTTTGATCTCTTAAGGGGAATTTCAGCTACGCCTGCGTCAGCTCGAAAAATCCCTGCTGCAAGCTCTGAATGAGGTGAAGGGCCGCATCCTGGATGACGACACCATCATCACCACCCTGGAGAACCTAAAGCGAGAGGCTGCTGAGGTCACCAGGAAGGTAGAAGAGACCGACATCGTCATGCAGGAGGTGGAGACTGTGTCCCAGCAGTACCTGCCACTCTCCACCGCCTGCAGCAGCATCTACTTCACCATGGAGTCCCTGAAGCAGGTGACGGGTGCCGGGGCAGCTGGCAGAAGCACGGGCCTGTGGCTGCGACTGGGGCCTGACGCTCACACTCCCTGCAGATCCACTTCCTGTACCAGTATTCGCTGCAGTTCTTCCTGGACATCTACCACAACGTGCTGTACGAGAACCCCAACCTCAAGGGTGTCACCGACCACACACAGCGCCTCTCCAGCATAACCAAGGACCTCTTCCAGGTGAGGCTCTGCGGCTCTGGGGCAGGCATAGTGGCATCTCGGGAGCGTCCCTGACCCTGTCCCATCCCAGGTGGCGTTTAACCGGGTGGCCAGAGGTAT
The DNA here is from genome assembly GCA_004026905.1 of Hystrix cristata. Lineage (NCBI taxonomy): Eukaryota > Metazoa > Chordata > Mammalia > Rodentia > Hystricidae > Hystrix > Hystrix cristata. The sequence goes on along the minus strand of PVJO010012668.1, from coordinate 8,702 downwards.
GCTGCACCAGGACCACATTACCTTCGCCATGCTGCTGGCCAGGATCAAGCTGAAGGGCACTGTGGGGTAAGGCCATGCCTTGCGTGGGAGGCATCCTGAGTAGGGCCGCATCCCACCCGTCCTGACCATTTCTGTAAATGACAACTGCCAGACGTCTCAGTGCCAGCGCCGGCTGTGCCTGGGCCCACCTGACCTGTCCCCCCAGGGAGCCCACCTACGACGCCGAGTTCCAACACTTCCTGAGGGGCAAGGAGATCGTGCTGAGCGCCGGCTCCACCCCCAAGATCCCAGGCCTGACGGTGGAGCAAGCAGAAGCGGTGGTGAGGCTGAGCTATCTGCCTGCCTTCAAAGACCTGATCGCCAAGGTTCAGGCAGACGAGGTGACTGTCACTGTGAGGGCGAGGCCCTGAGCCACATGCTGGGTTTTCTCCTGGAGCTCGGCTAGGGCTGGGGAGGGAGTAGTGGGCCCATCAGGCACAGCACAGATCGGCTGTGCCCCGTGGTTATGCTGCTCTGTCATCTCCACAGCAATTTGGCATCTGGCTGGACAGCAGTTCCCCGGAGCAGACCGTGCCGTATCTCTGGAGCGAGGAGACCCCCTCAAGTGAGTCGCCAGACCCTCATCACAGGCCTCAATGCAGATTGTGGGTTGCTGCTTGAAGCGATGCTTCCAACCCCAATGCTTCAGGAGGCTGAGGCAGGAGGATCAGTTTTGAACCCAGCCTGGGCAATTTATTGACTTAGTGAGACCCTGTCTCAGTTGTTTTTAAAAAGGACTGGGGATGTAGCTCAGTGCAAAGGCCTTAGGTTCAATCCCCAGTGCTACCAAAAAGAAAATGACATTTCTAAAAAGAAGTCACCGATTCCCAAGATAAATACTTCGCCGTTAAAACTTTCTAGGAAAGTGGCTTCTATGTAGGAGTTGGCATAAAAGTAGATTAATACCGGTTGTGGTGGTACAGGCCAGCACTTGGGAGGCTGAAGCAGGAGGATTGTGTGTTCAAGGCCAGCCTGGGCAAGTTAGCAAGTTGAGGCTAGCCCAGGCTACATACTCCTAAGTGGAAGGTCAGAGAACTTCCTCAGTTACTCAGGAAGCTGAGACAGGAGTATTGCAAGTTCAAGGCCAGCCTGAGCAACTTATTACTTATCAAAGTAAAATACAGTGCTGGAGATGTGGCTCAGTGGTAGAGTTTACATCTGCCCTGGGCTAGGCCCTGGGTTCATCGCAGTACTGCAGAAAAATAAGTGATAGGTGGCTCCTCCTCCTATGGCTCCACCTGGGTGATGAGGCGTTGTCCCAGGGCATCAAGAAACAGCAGGCAGGAACAGATTTTCCCCAGGGGTGTCCTGTGGCATCCGGAAGGAGATGGAGGCTGAGCGGGACCCTTCTTGCTACTCACCCTCACCACCTGACCCGCCTCACAGCTCCCATTGGGCAGGCCATCCACCGCCTGCTGCTCATCCAGGCCTTCCGGCCTGACCGCCTGCTGGCCATGGCCCACATGTTCGTCTCCACAAACCTCGGGGAGTCCTTCATGTCCATCATGGAACAGCCGCTTGACCTGGCGCACATCGTGGGCACAGAGGTGAGCCCAAGGCCCACAGGGTCTCCGAGGTGCGTACTGCAGAGATGCCCACTCACCTCGGCCTCTTGTGCAGGTGAAGCCTAACACGCCTGTCCTGATGTGCTCGGTGCCTGGCTACGACGCCAGTGGGCACGTGGAAGACCTCGCGGCTGAGCAGAACACACAGATCACCTCGATCGCCATTGGTAAGGGCCGGGCATGGGTGTGGGTTCGTGGGACCTGGAGTACACAGCTGCCACTGCCGACACCACACTTCCTCATCCCAGGCTCGGCAGAGGGTTTTAACCAAGCAGACAAGGCGATCAACACGGCCGTGAAGTCTGGCAGGTAGGCCCGGGGGCTCCAGAGCAGCAGGTCCCTGGCTCCCCCGGGAAGCGTGCATGGCTGAGGCTCCCCCTCCTGCAGGTGGGTGATGTTGAAGAATGTGCACCTGGCCCCCGGCTGGCTGATGCAGCTGGAGAAGAAGCTGCACTCTCTGCAGCCACACGCCTGCTTCCGTCTCTTCCTCACCATGGAGATCAATCCCAAGGTGAGTGCAGAGGGCGAGCAGTGGTGCTGCTGTGGCAGCTTCCGGTGGGAGCTGTGCGCACGTGGAAGGTGGGGGACAGCCTTACCAGGGCCTGACGGGCACACATCCTCCTCTAGGTGCCCGTGAACCTGCTCCGTGCTGGCCGCATCTTCGTGTTCGAGCCACCACCAGGGGTGAAGGCCAACATGCTGCGGACGTTCAGCAGCATCCCCGTGTCCCGGATCTGCAAGGTAACAGCTGTGTGCTTCCTGGTGTGGCTCCTGTGTGGACCAAAGACACAGACAGGGTCCCTTCACCACCTCCCAGCGACACCGTCATGGTGAATGCACAGGTCCTTGCCTTTTCTCTCCTGTGCACAGCAAGGAGAAGCTTTCCTGACCCGTGTCCCAGTGTGGTGGCAGGCAGCGCCCTCCCCCTAGTATGGCCAGGGGCAGACAGGTGCCATAGCAAGAATCTTGTCCATTTTTTCTGCGTTTTATTATTTTGTTCTGTGTCATAACTCAGTCTTAGAGCCTGTCTTCTCTATCTCATCCTGCTGGCTAAGTTCAGCTGTCACTTTAGCAGTAGAAAAGCTCACATGCCCTTCCTGGCAGGCGTCTTCGCTTTACTTGGCAGCTCCTTGTACCCTGCACTTCGGGGTCAGAGGTCAGTGTGGCACAGCTCTGCAGATCTGTGGTCCTGGCATAGCAGCAACTTCGTCCCCTGGGAAGCTTGCTGCTCTCCCACCACTCTGCCCTTGGTCCCTTTCCCCTCCAGTCTCCCAATGAGCGAGCCCGCCTGTACTTCCTGCTGGCCTGGTTCCATGCCATCATCCAAGAACGCCTGCGCTATGCACCACTGGGGTGGTCCAAGAAATACGAGTTTGGGGAATCAGACCTGCGGTCTGCCTGCGACACCGTGGACACGTGGCTGGATGACACAGCCAAGGCAAGTGTCCTCAGAGGAAGCACTGAGCAATGCATGGCTTAAGGGAAGGGACGGGTTGGCGTTCTAGGAACATGCCAGTATTTTGCAGTGACCTGTGGGGTCGCTTGCTGGTGTGAGAGGAAGGTGGAAGCGGGGTCTTCCAGCCCCCAGGGTGTGTGACACCGGCTTTTCCTCCCCAGGGCCGGCAGAACATCTCCCCCGATAAGATCCCGTGGTCGGCCCTGAAGACCTTAATGGCCCAGTCCATCTACGGTGGCCGTGTGGACAACGAGTTTGACCAGCGGCTGCTCAACACCTTCCTGGAGCGCCTGTTCACCACCCGCAGCTTCGACAGTGAATTCAAGCTGGCGTGCAAGGTGGATGGCCACAAGGACATTCAGATGCCCGACGGCATCAGGTGCCCCCATGGTGGCTGCTGGGGTGGGAGGATGGAAGTGGCCAGCAGCCCTGAGCCCGCCCCTAACGCTAGTTCCCACCTGCGCCCTTCCAGGAGAGAGGAGTTCGTGCAGTGGGTGGAGCTACTCCCTGACACCCAGACGCCGTCCTGGCTGGGGCTGCCCAACAATGCTGAGCGGGTGCTGCTGACCACGCAGGGTGGGTGCCACGCCCCCAGGCCTTCTGCCGGTCTGTTGCCAGGTGTCTGGGTGTGGACAGTGCCTTGTTCTGAAGGTAGTGCCTGAGGTGTGAAGATTGTCCTCCACCCTCAGGAACACCCTCAAGGGACGGAAAGGACCCAGCGTTCTTTTCAGTGCTGTGGATCAAAGTGAGGGCTAGGACATGATCTAATCATTAGCTCTCAAAGTGAGGTTCAGCAGGCCAGCAGCATCAGCCTCTAGAGCTTGGGAGAAGCACGCTCGCAGGCCATGGTGGGGCTCAGTGGTACAGCACCTGTCCCGCACACGCCAGGCCTGACCCACCCTCCTCAGACCACACACCTTCAGAGCTCTGGGTCCACCTCCCTAAGAGCAAAGGCCCAGAGGCACCGCAAGCTGTGCCCGGGCTCTGGTCAGTAGTTCTGGACAGAACCAGCTTATCCCAGCCAGCTCGGTTCCTTCGAGAGCATGTGCCACAGCCCTCGGTGGGCTGAGCCAGTGTGCTGTCCCCAAAGGGAGGCGGCAGAAACAGGTAGGGCATGGGCTGGGTGCAGCACTTCTGGGTACCAAGTCAGTTCTGGTATCGTTCACATGGACTATGACGGCCCCTGCGAGTGCCCCACAGCGCTGCCTGGGGAGGTGGCCCGTCTCCTTGCCCCGCCCCGTGGGTACCTGGGCGCTGTGAGGCCGGTTGCTCCCGGCCTGGGAGTGGCCCGTGGCATCCCGAAGACCCTCATGGTTCACACGGGCATCAGAAAGGCCCTCGGTCCAAGCTCCGTGTGTGGCTTCCCGGGGCTCCCCAGCCAGAGCCCCTTCCTGGGCTGTACTGTGGGTGGTGACAGAACAGTGGGGCCGTGCCAGGTTTTCGGGGCACCAGGGTTGCAGGACACCTCGCTAGTCTTTGTCCCCAGGCTGCCCCGGTGCTGACAGTGGGCCGTGCGCCTGGCAACAGGTTCCTGTACCTGTCTGCATAAGACATAGCTGGGATGCTGCTGGGTGCGGGACCCCTGGGGACTCGGTAGGAGGCTGGACATTCACGGCTGGCTTCCTCCGTCCACCAGGTGTGGACATGATCAGCAAGATGCTGAAGATGCAGATGCTGGAGGATGAGGACGACCTGGCATATGCGGAGACCGAGAAGAAGACACGCACAGACTCCACATCCGACGGGCGCCCGGCCTGGATGCGGACACTGCACACCACCGCCTCCAACTGGCTGCACCTCATCCCGCAGACACTGGGCCACCTCAAGCGCACTGTGGAGAACATCAAGGTAGCCGTCTCCAGCAGCCCCGGCGGGGGCTGGGCCAGTGGTGATCAGGGACCCACCTGTCTTTTTCTTTCCTTCCCTCCTCTTTTGTATTTCTTTGTGTGTGATACGGGGATTGAACCCAGGGCCTTTCGTGTGGAGCTACGTCCCCACCCTTTTATGTTTCTATCTTGAGGCAGACTGAGACAGTTAACTGCTGCCTCCACCTCAGACTGCTGGGATTACAGGTGTGCACCTCCCCTTTTTTTTTTTGGTGCTGGGGATCGAACTCAGAGCCTTGTGCTTGAGAGGCAAGCACTCTAACCACTGAGCTAAATCCCCAGCCCTAGGTGTGCACCCTTTTAAAATGACCAAAAATGTTCTGCCATCTTCCGTGAGATAAATGGCTTCCTGGGGGCAGAGGTGGCCCTCCCTCCTTGAGGTCACCGGCCAGGCTGGGCCGCCACAGTGCAGCAGGGCAGTCATGGATGCCTCCCTCACTCCTCTCCTCTTCTCTCAGGATCCTCTCTTCAGGTTCTTCGAGAGAGAGGTGAAGATGGGCGCGAAGCTGCTGCAGGACGTGCGCCAGGACCTCGCGGACGTCGTGCAGGTGTGCGAGGGGAAGAAGAAGCAGACCAACTACCTGCGCACACTCATCAACGCGCTGGTCAAAGGTACAGCTGCCGCTGCGGGGCCCCCTCAGGCACCGTCCAGTGGCTCTGCCGATGCCCGTGAGGGCAGCAAGGGTCCCACCTGGGACAAAGGCCTGGGGCACTTCCCATTGCTGCAGTGAAGGGGCTGTGGGGACTGGGCTGGGTGGGGACCCAGGAGCAGCGGGGCAAGGCAAGCAGGACCCCTGGTTTGGTCCTGGGGTGCAGAGCCGGGGCCTCCGGTTCTGCTGCCGCCCCTCGTCCCCAGCCACAGGGGAGTCCTGGGCTGTGGTCTTGGCCGGCGTGAGTACGGTGGCCCGGCCTGGCTGCCCAGCCGCCACCTCCTGCCCCGTCGCCACAGGCATCTTGCCCCAGAGCTGGTCGCACTACACGGTGCCCGCTGGCATGACCGTCATCCAGTGGGTGTCTGACTTCAGCGAGCGCATCAAGCAGCTGCAGAGCATCTCGCTGGCAGCCGCGTCGGGCGGCGCCAAGGAGCTCAAGGTGGGGACGCGGTGTGGGTCGCCGGGCGGGGCCCACGAAGCCACGCTGTCCTCGGAGCCCGCCTGACCCAGCCACCCCGCTGCTTCCCACAGAACATCCACGTGTGCCTGGGCGGCCTGTTCGTGCCCGAGGCCTACATCACCGCCACCAGGCAGTACGTGGCCCAGGCCAACAGCTGGTCCCTGGAGGAGCTGTGCCTGGAAGTCAACGTCACCACCTCCCAGGGTGCTGCCCTGGACGCCTGCAGCTTTGGGGTCACAGGTGAGCTGTGCCTCAAAGGATGCTCGGCCTGGGCACTGCTCTGGCCGCTGAACCTGTTGGAGGGACCCGTCACTGTCTGTCTGTGGCCTGCGTGAGCCTCGGGACAGGGATGTGTCCCTGTCTCCACGTCAGGCCCATGTCACCCTCCTCCCCACAGGCCTGAAGCTACAGGGCGCCACCTGCAGTAACAACAAGTTGTCACTGTCCAACGCCATCTCCACCGTCCTCCCGCTGACACAGCTGCGCTGGGTGAAGCAAACGAACGCCGAGAAGAAGGCCAGCGTGGTGAGTGCGGCAGCCTTGCTGTCAGAGACACCATCGGGGACCTGGCTCAGCAGCCCCACTTTCATGCCGGAGCCCTGCTGTTCCCCCACCCGCATCCCCTCAGCGCGGGTCCCTCCTTGTTCCAGGGCTGCCACCAGCCTCCTCCCTTGTTGTCACAGGTGACTTTGCCCGTCTACCTGAACTTCACCCGGGCCGACCTCATCTTCACCGTGGACTTTGAGATCGCCACAAAGGAGGACCCCCGGAGCTTCTACGAGCGCGGCGTGGCCGTCCTGTGCACTGAATGAGCCGGACTCCCCGCAGAGCTCAGCATTCACATTGCTCATTGCTCGTCCCCGTACGCGGAAGACTTGCACTTGGAGAGAAAGTGGCGGGTCTGAGTGGGAGGAATGAGGCGGAGGCTGGCGGTGGGAACAGTGGACACTGGAGGGTGAAGCGGCTGTTTTTAGAGGCTGACGTGCAGCGTTTTATGAAATAAAACACTAAGTGTGACCTGGCTCCTGCGTCTCCTGCCAGCCACAGCCCCGCCTCTCCTAGCCCCCTTGCAGCCACACAGACAGCCGCAGCAGGCCAGGGTGCTCCAGTCCCAGGTTCCCAGGCCTGGCTGGCCCTCAGAGCCTGGCGGTGTCGTCCAGCTCTGCCACCTGTCTGTCCCCACCATGACCATCACTGCACTACCCCAGGGAGGTGACAGTAGTTTAGCACTTCCCATGTCTATGGTGACAGTTGTGGGAAGGTGGCCTGGCCAGCCCTTAGGATGGTCCTGACATCTCAGTGTCTTCCAAGGGACAGTATGGGCAGCAGGCCCTCCAATGCACTGTGGGGCACCATCCCGTTACCCACACAAGGCCCGGGCTAGAGGGGAACCAGAGCAATGCTGTGACACAGGACACCCAGGGAGAGCAACCCAGATCAAGGGCATCCACGGATGCCCCACGGAACATGGCCCAGGCCATTGAGCTGGGGCCACAAGGCCTGGGCAACACCCGAAGCAGAAGGCCTGTGGCCCAGGGCAGCACCTCCCTTTCTGGGGCCACCACCGGACGGTGTACAGCAGCCCCCTTGTCCCGAGCTGCAGGGCCAGCAGCGGAGTTCAGGCAGGAAGTGGGAAGCGGCCAGAGCAGCAGGTGCTATGACTTCCTTTATTGCACTTGGGAACAACATGGCCCTTGGGCAGGGAGGGCACCAGACTCGGGAGGACAGGACAGTGTCAGCACCAGCTCTCCACGGCTACCTGCACGCCAGGAAACAGAAAGGAAGATGGTCGTCACCCACCTCCCCAACGTCTGCATGCTGTGCCACACCACCCTACCGCTCGAAGCTGGGCCTGGTGGATGCAGCAGCTGAGGATCAGGGACAGGAGTGCCGCGGAGGGAGCCCAGGGCGGCTCCCTGAGAACCAGCCAGAAACCCCACCTCAGGTTGCTCAGCCTAGTGGAGAGCAAGCCTTGAATTCTATTTTGAAACAAAACAGTTCAGTGGTAGAGCACCTGGGCTTCAATCCCCAGTACGGGGGAAAAAGAAACAAAAACACAGGGAAAGCAGAAGCAGAAAGGGCTACACACGGCCTTTGGAGACTTGTTTTGTCTTTTCATTATTTTTTTGAGACAGGGTCTATGTTCCAGGGTGGCCTTGAACTTAACGATCCTCCTGCTTCAGCCTCAGAGTGCTGGGATCACAGGTGTGCACCACCACGCCCCACTTCTCTTTAAAACATGAAGGGCCACATGTTTCATCCAAGAAATTTTTTCCACTACTGGGAATTGAACCTGGAGCCTTTCCCCTGAGCCACATCCCCAGCCCTTCTGTGTGTTTCCAACAGGGTATTGCTAAACTGCCCAGGCTGGCTTCAACTTGCGGTCCCATCTCAGCCTCCCAAATTTCTGGGAATACAGGCGTCCAACACCACGCCTGACCCCTGAAAAACATAGTCTTTCTCCAAAAATAAGAGCTGGAAAGTGATTGCCTTGAAAACTAGAGATCAGAAGGCCAGCCCCTGCCATCACTATTCTCTCGCTCGGCAGCCGCCCCAAAGGCAGAGAAGGTGAGGACAGGTGACTGAGCTGGCATTTTGATCTCTAGTTTTTAAGGCTGATTGTTTTCCATCTAGGTCTTGTTT